>JAVTVY010024673.1:0-90654 GCA_036873755.1 Hanleya hanleyi
AAATTTCACAATTTATTTTTACAAAAATTCAAGCAACTCTGTGAAAAAAAGAAACATCCCATCACATCCCTTGTATTTACTAGAGCTAAAGAATGCTTTATGACTTCTCACATTAATATATCGGCGATCAGTTTCCTGAACACCGATACTACCTAAGACGGTCAGTAAGGTCCTGATGAGGGATTGTAGTATATAGTACCGAAAAATCCTATGTGGATACATGTCTATACCGCATAGGTCATTTCGCATCAAGTTGTTCTGCGAGACATTTTGAGTTTTTCAATGTCCCCATACATTCAACACCAGAGTTTAAAAAAAAAAATCTGTAAATACCTTTATCTCCAGAAGGGCCCTCGTCAAAGTTGAAAAAATCTTGGTGGTTCAGCTTCTGGAATCAGTTATGAATCTAGATTTGTAAGGTGTTTATACATTTTGGAAGTTCCGTACAGGAGGAGAAGAGAGGGTGGCAGATATATAGACACAGATTCCTTTCTGGTCGCTACACAGGCATGTTTTATCGCTAACGAGCATCAGTAGTTTCTAAATCAAAATCCACATCTGCCTAGTACCTTATATAATATGTTTAATAAGAAAAATACACATGGGTAATTTAATTTGCAACCAGCATGGTCTCACATAAAATGTTGATGCATCTCGATGATCGTGCGAAAAAAAGCACATTTACTTGGGTGGAAGGATTCGCATAATTTATTAGCCCATAATGCAACTGACTCTCAAACCTAAATCCCATGTTAGACTTATTCACACGCCTTAACATTTCTTAAATATATTTAGAAAGAGGCCAAAACGTCTCATAGCGTCTCAGTATAATTGGGTCAGCTTTGGCATGTTCTCAAGACCTTCTTATTACGCATATAATAATATTTATGGCATGCATTGCATGTAACGCGATGTCAATTTGACTGTCAAAGTCAGGCAATCAGAATAGCAGATGTCTGGTTTCGAGGACATATACAGTTATATTGCACTGTGTTTGATTAGTCATTCAAAAGAGGACGATACCGGTTAGTGGAGTACCACGAATAAAACAGTCGCAGGAACCTCATATCTGGCGGACCATGGTTGCTTCCACACCAGTAGCTATTCAAGTACCACGACCATAAAACATCAAAATCATGCCGAACGATCCAAGGCGATTCATTGACGGAAATAATACGTCATAAAGCAAACCACAAATTCACATTCACTCATTGCCAAGTCTCACTTTCACAATGTATGGTCCATCCTGTTTCTCGATGCACCAAAAGTAGCAGCCAGAGACACTTTTGTTCCAACTGCAGCAGACAAATCCTGATAATGTGATGGTGCTGTTTGTTGTGGTTTCTTTTTACATTAGGTTGTGTCAGTTATGCATAGACAAATGAGGAGGTATGCCATATGAAGCATCATTTAGAGAAGCGATTATTTACAGCCAGAAGATCGTCCTTATTGCATTTGGTAAATGAGAAGGAATGGACTTTCAAATGATTGGGTTTTGAAAGAGTCTTCATATCGTCGTATTAATAAGAAAACAACTATAGGTTCTGAAAAAGGGGGAAGTGACACAATTAGTACCCATTGGAAAACATATATGGTTTTAATGTATTCAAATTTTGGTGTTACCTAATTCCACATAGATATTATTAATGAGAAATTCAAGCAACTCTATGTAAAAGAAACATCACATGAATTACATCTTTTGTATATAGTAGAGCTAGAGAATGCTTTATTACAAGCGTCTGGTCCGTCATTCATAATTCAGCCTTCGTCCATTAGAGAATATCCGCGTCCATAATCCAAATTACAAGCGTCTAGTCCGTCATCCATAATTCAGCCGTCGTCCATTAGAGAATATCCGCGTCCATAATCCAAAGACCTATTCCATATTCCATATAACAGTATTAGCACCAAATTCAAAAAGACAATCATAGTATACATAAACATAGGCTTGTTTCCTGCAAGAGAGGAGCGGTAAACAGTTTTCAATGATGCCGGCAAGACATCATGATGTTCCAAAAATATCAAATCCGTATCACTGATCAGTATTCTTAATCCATAATTCGTTGTAAAGTCGTCATCTAAAGAATGATGTATCTCAGCCACGCTTTGATTGTGACGATGTTCATATCAGTGCCATGAGGATCTTGAAGTACATGGGTTCATACGGCCGCTAGCCCCGGGTTAAGCGGAATTAGACACAAGTTACGAAACGTAGCGCCATAGATCTTGCACGCTACGTTCGTATTTTTTTATCAGCATACGATATGTATCGCCAAATTTGAGAAACTTTGAGTGGAGGCGTTTGGTGGAATAGCCCTGTTTTATAAGTTTCTGCAACAATGTTTTGTGACGTTGATTAAAATCGTCACATTTAACACAGGATCTAGCGAATGCTACTAAGCGAGATATGTATACGCCATATGCAGGTCCCACTGGAATATTACTGTCCAGAAAGGGATAGTTTACGATGTCGAAATTGTAATCATCTCTTTTGTCATAAAGTCGACGAGAGAGAATGCCCGCTTCATTTTTATAGAGATATAGATCGAAATATGATGTGCCTGTAGGGCTGTCTGTAGTTTCCTTCAAATCCAGTGAAGGTGGATATATATCCTTCACTGCGTCATTTATATAGCAATTATCCACAGCGAGACCTATTCCATATAACAGTATTAGCATCAAATTCAAGAAGACATAAGTATAAGAATACATAAACATAGGCTTGTTTCCTGCAAGAGAGAAGCGGTCAACAGTTTTCAATGATGCCGGCAAGACATCATGATGTTCCAAAAATATCAAATCCGTATCGCTGATCAGTATTCTTAATCCATTCTTATTTATGACTTCTGACATTAATATATCGGCGATCAGTTTTCCTGACCACCGATACCATCTATGACCTAAAACGAAAAATAAGGTCCTGGTGAGGGATTACATTGTATAGAGCGTCGAGAAATCCTTTGTGGATACATGTCTGTACAGTTTGTGTCATTTCGTATCAAGTTCTTCCGTAAACCATTTTGAGTTCTTCAATACCCCGATACATTCAACGCCAGAGATTTTAGAAATGTTGGCGCAATACCTTTCCCTAAATGCCTTTGTCCGCAGAAGGACCCTCTTCAACAGATTGAAAAAAGCTTGGTGGTTCAGCTTCTAGAACCAGTTATGAACCTAGCTTTGTATGGTGTTTATGGAGGCAGGCAGGCAGGCAGGCAGTCCCGTACAGGCAGAGGGGAGATGATGGCGGAGTAAAGTAAGAACAACAGTCAAGAGGAGGGAGCATGATATTCCCCTACCGGATCCCTCTCTGGCAGAGACATTTGAGCCACACCAATAAGGTTAGTCTCACCAGTGATGATCGAAAGGGTAACCAGCATTAGTCCATTAGTGGACGAGATAGGGTAAGGAAGATAATTTCTTTAGTTGAGCAGGCAAGTTTTTCGATAGGAAATGTTATCGCCTCTGATGTGTTTTGTCGGCAAAAGTGCTCTCCCCTGATTTGTGATAACAATAGAAGTGATATCCACCCTCTCCCCTTCCCCAGAACGTGACTCCTGAAATGCATTATACACCATATACAACTAGATTCATTATTGGTTCCAGGAGCTGCACCACCAAGCTTCTTACTGTAATATATTCTCTCATCAGGACCTTATTGACCGTCTTAGTTCATTGATAGAATCGATGTTCAGGGAAACTGATCGCCGATAAATTAATATCAGAAGTCAAAAAGCATTCTTTAGCTCTACTACATACAAGGGATATCATTCATGTGATATTTCTATTCTCATAGAGTTGCTTGACTTTCTCATGAATATATCTACAGCTTTATGTATTCCAATGAGTACTAATTGCCCCCTCCCTCCTTTTGGCTGACCTTTAACTATTCTCTTATAAATACGAGTATATGTAGACACTTTCCGTTCCTTCTCATTCACCAAACGCTATACAGACGATCTTTTCGCTGTGGATAATCGGCATATAAATGAACGCTCCGATGAATGATAACTCATACGGCATAGCTCCTCATTTCTCCATGTATAATTGACATAATCTAATGTAAAGGAACAGAACTACCACATTATCAAGATTTGGATTATAGACGCGGAAATTATTTAATGACAAACGTCTAATTATTGAGGACAACTGCACATCCTAACTTCATTATGGTTAAAACTAATGGAAATAATGGTAATACAGATCTGAGGAACCTTAGTGTTTCCCCTCCATATCAATTCTTGAATTCCACATTGAAAAGTACAGAAAATTAATAAAAGAGAATTCAAACTAAATTGTTTGGGGGAGACTCTTCCATCGGGGAGGGGTGGATATATTTTTTGGAAAAAAGCTTGTACCAATTAATATACATTTTGGCAGTGTTTTATGAAGTTTTATTTCCCTCAGTAAATCACCTTGGATCTTATGTTTTACTGAGAGTCATGGTACTTGACGGTGGACGTTTCGTCCCCCAGGCCCGCCCCCTGTACAGACCTTTTGGTCTTTGATATATGTTGGCATTTGTGGAAAGTTGATGCTTGGTGGACATCGGGCCTTACAGACTAGTCTTTTGTGTTAAATGCCGTCATTTTCATCTGACGACGATACAGCTCACCAATGCCCAGTGTACGAGTTGTCACAGCGACACAGCTCACCAATTACCAATATACGAGTTGTCAGAGCATTTCCATCACAGCTCTCTAGATTTGTATCTAATATCGCTTATTCCGGTGCTAAGGGCCGTGTGGTCATGTAATCCAAGTTGCCACACGAACAGGTACAATAAACTCGTACCTGAGATACAACACATATCACGAATCGATAGATTCTTGGTATGTGCTATCCCAGCAGACTAAGCTCCAAATAATATAATATTCATATGTAAATATTACTATTAACAGGTGCTGGTTAAAGAATTGAGTGTAGACATATCATCATCAAACTTCATTTACTATGGAGGATTTATTTAACAATCATAAAACGTTTCTCAGGGAAAGCGGTATTTGTCTTCCAACCAATCATAACGACATACCAAAAGTATACTGGACTCCCAAAATGCATAAATCACCATACAAAGATGGATTCATAGCTGATTCTAGAAGCTGCACCACCAAGCTTCTTTCAACCCTATAGACGAGGGCCCTTCAGCAGGTAAAAGCATTTTGGGAAAGGTATTGCACCCCTATTTCTAAAAACTCTGGCGTTGAATGTATGTGGATATTGAAAAACTCAAAATGTCTTACGGAAGAACTTGATGCTAAAGGTCACATACCGTACAGACATGTATCCACATGGGATTTCTCGACTCTTGAAGTACATGGGTTCATACGGCCCCTAGCCCCGGGTTAAGCGCAATTAGACACAAGTTACGAAACGTAGCGCCATAGATCTTGCACGCTACGTTCGTATTTTGCTATCAGCATGCGATTTGTATCGCCAAATTTGAGAAACTTTGAGTGAAGGCGCTTGGTGGTGTAGCCTTGCTTTATAAATTTCTGCAACAATGTTTTGTGACGTTGATTAAAATCGTCACATTTAACACAGGATCTAGCAAATGCTACTAGGCGTGATATGTATACGCCATATGCAGGTCCAACTGGAATATTACTGTCCAGAAAGGGGTAGTTTACGATGTCGAAATTGTAATCATCTCTTTTGTCATAAAGTCGACGAGAGAGAATGCCTGCTTCATTTTTATAGAGATATAGATCTAAATATGATGTGCCTGTAGGGCTATCTGTAGCTTCCTTCAAATCCAGTGAAGGTGGATATATATCCTTCACTGGGTCATTTATATAGCGATTATCCACAGCGAGAAGATCGTCTATATAGCGTTTGGTGAATGAGAAGGAACGGGCTTTGAATGGATCGGTTTTTGAATACGCCTGCATATAGTCATATTCATAAGAGAACAGATACAGGTCAGCCAACAGGGGTGCACAATTAGTACCCATTGGAATACCTATATGCTGTTGATAAATTGTGTTGCCAAATTTCACATATATATTTGCTGGTCCTCGCTCCACCTGTCACGAATATATTGACTGGAGAGAGATATCGACATATATAGATTGATTTTGTTCCTTTTCACGGTACGCTTTTAATAAAAAAAAGATCATGACTCTAGGTGTTGTTATACGAGAATTACCACTATGTCAGCCTTGTGTGTTGTACATATGCCACTGCTATATGCTTGTTATGGTATCTGTGGAGTCATTAATTTGCTCCATGAGTATTTGAAAGGTTGCAGGCGCATTCACGAGACGTAATGATGTTCGAATAAACCCAACCGGAATATAATTGACTTATGGATATGATCCTCGCCTATTCTTACATGATTGTATTCGTACAGCAGATGCAGTGTAACACCCATCAATTAAGTTACAGATACAAATGTGAAAGATTATCATGTGTCAGGCTTCGGAAAAACATCAGACAACATAGTTGCATGCATTCGCCGGTGGGCGACACAAATCCCCAAGCTACCATCGTCTTAGCGCAACAGTTCGAGTGTCTGTTGATTAATTTTATATATTGGTTTTTCACATAATGTTATAAATTTTATGTCGATTTGTAGCTCTACAGATCCAAGTTTCTGGGTGGCTCCGGTTCTTAACAGCAGAACTAGCAACCCAGCGATAACAGTTGGTCAGCATAACGACACCATTTCGGTGATATTTATTCGGAAAGGTGTTAATGCATACTGCAGTTTTCTAACTAATATTACAAACCACTACGACGATCTGACTTAGAAATATAGTTCACTCACTTCGCAACATCTAGGAAAACATCATGGTTCATCGTTCTTGACACAGGTGAAACCGTGGACAAGCGATCTAGCAAGAATGTCCATCGAATCATCAAGTTACATTACGCCTTTATGTAGAAAATCCAAAAAAAAACATCTGATAAGATTCAGCTCACGTTGTTTATGGCACCAACCGCCTGGCCAAAAAGGACTGACGTTCATACCACGGAGCCAAGTTCTCTCCCTGGTTTTGTATCCCGAAATTTGTAATATTGTATACTTTAAAGATGCAACTTGGTTTCAAACACACCTATGGATTACAAGTGAGACACTCCTCTCGCTGAGGGATACATCATGATTTATCCAGTATTTTGGCATAGATCCAAGGCTAGGAGCCGCATGAAGTCATGTACTTCAAGATCCTCATGGTGTTCATATGAACAGACACAATCAAAGCGCGACTGAGATACATCATTCTCTAGATAACGACCTTACAACGCAAATCACATGGATTAAGAATACTGAACAATGATTAGTTACGGATTTGATATTTTTGAACCATCATGATCTCTTGGCGGCATCATCCAAAAGTGCTCCCCGCTTCTCTCTTGCAGGAAAGTAGCCTATATTTATGTATATTCTGACTGTTTTATTTTTGCTTAATTTGGTGCTAATGCTGTTCTATGAAATAGGTCTTTGTTTTGTGGACGCATATATTCTTTAATGGACGGCGGCTGAATACTGAATGGTGGACTAGAGGCTTGTAATAGCCATATATCAACTATGCACACAGTCCTGTAAATGGTGGTCTGAGAGCGAATTGCAAGCCTCTGGTCCGTCATTTATAATTCAGCCGTCGTCCATTAAAGAATAGCCGCGTCCATAATCCAGAGACCATTTCCATAATTCATATAACAGCATCAGCACCAAATTCAAAAAGACAATCATAGTATTCATAAACATAGGCTAGATTTTGCAAGAGGGAAGCGGTCAACAGTTTCAATAATGCCAGAATTGCACCATGATGTTCCAAAAATATCAAATCCGTATCGCTGATCAGTCATTTTTCTCCATTATATTCCGCAACATGTTGGTAACAAAACATTTGATTCATTTTGACTCTAAATGAGATCCTTTCTGAGGCTTTGCATGAACCAGTTTGAACAGTTAAGCGAGAATAACATCCACAGCTCAATACAATGGTGTTACCTGTCACTCTAATACTTTATCCCAGCTGGTACCTAGCTTCGGGTACAATAAGCGACAAAGTAGTAGTGGCAAAGATATTGCACCCAACGTTTGTACTTTGCTCAGTGTTACATTTATCTTGGATGAAGGCTTTTGATATTTTAGTCGTGTCGCATTTGTACTCCGTTTGGGTCTATAATTACGCACCAGGATGTGCAGATCTCTTGGAGAGATTCTCGAGAAGCAGTCATAGGTATACCGATATAGCCCGATGTTGCTTCTGGAGAATTCATCCCCCGGGTTAAGTGCTCAGCTAAGTTTTTATACAATCTATAGTGAAGGAGATTATACAAGAATAATTTAATAAGAAGATCTTAGATGTTAGCTAAGGTCATTCAATCTATCCGGCTGAGTATCGATTCAGTGCACAACTTGAATATGCATATGTACATATCGATCAGATGGAAAAAAACGCTAAACAGGTATATCCACGGCTGACCTGGTAAGTGGGTAGAACCAAAAATTGTACCATGAAAATATTAGAGAAATATTCAGACGAAGGTATCCAATAGAATCAGAGTTTACCATCAGTGAGAAGCATCGATTAACCGAGTGTCAAATAATCAAGCTGAATTGACCGATAGCAAGGATATCTCCCTCGAACGGAAATTTAAACATGGTGATGTACATATACATAAAACCCTAATCACTGGTCATCATATTTTATCCAAATGACTTTCCAAGTCGTTTCCAGAGTATTAATTCAGTCACGCTTTGATTGTGGCTGTTCATTTGAACGCCTTGGAGATGTAAAACACATGATATTCAAACGGTCCCTTGCGGAATTAAACACAAGTTACGAAACGTAGTACAAGAGATCTTGCACGCCATGATCATATATTTATCACAAAATTTGATAAACTTGGAATAGAGGTGCTTGGTGGTATATCTCTTCTCTCTTGCAGGAAACAAGCCTATGTTTATGTATACTATGATTGTCTTTTTGAATTTGGTGCTAATACTGTTGTATGGAAAATGGAATAGGTCTTTGGATTATGGACGCGGATATTCTCTAATGGACGACGGCTGGATTATGAATGACGGGCTAGACGCTTGTAATCCCTGTTTGACAATTTTCTGCGACATTATTTTGTGGCGTTGATTGAAATCGGCACATTCTGCTTGTGATCTAGTAAATGCTACCAGGCGAGATATGTATACGCCGTATGCAGGTCACTATGTCAAAATTGTAATCGTTTCTCTTGTCGTAAAGTCAACGTGAGAGAAAGTCCAGATCATACTTGTAAAGGTATAGGTCCAGATATGATGTGACATCTGGGTTATCACAGCGAAACAGCTCACCAATTACCAGTATACGAGTTGTCAGAGCATTTCCATCATAGCTCTCTAGATTTGTATCTAATACCGCTTATGCCGGTGCTAGGGGCCGTGTGGTCATATCATCCAAGTTGCCACATGAACAGGTACAATAAAAGCGTACCTGAGATACAACACATATCACGAATCGTTAGATTCTTGGTATGTTCTTTAGAATAGGTTAACCGAAAGACTATACTGTGAAGTCATGTGGCTTTGCCGGTATGTCGGCACCTCTTCCCACTTCCCTTATATGTGTTGTAATCAGTGGTTTCCTTCAAATCGAGTGAAGGGGTGTGGGGGGAAATATCCTTCACAGCGTCGCTAATATAGGAATTGTTCAATGCTAGTAGATGGCCTATATTGCGTTTGGTGAATCAGAAGGAACGGGCTTTGGAATTGTAATCTATTGACAATTTCTGCATGTGGGTGAACAGATATAGGTCTGCCAAAAGTTGTGAACAATTTGTACCCATCGGGATACTTACATGCCATGGATATGTGGTATTGCCGAATTTCATATAGATATCGTTAATAAGAAATACAAGTAGCTCTATAAACAAAGACACATCCCCTGAATGATATCCTTTACCTGCAGTAGAGCTGAAGAATGTTTTATGACGTCTGACATTAACATACCGCTGACCAGTTTTATTGAACCCTGATATTATTAATGAACTATGTGCTCAATGAGATCCTGAGAAATAGTAATATAGGGAGTCAATAAAGTAGATACATATCTATACGGTATGTGTCCTTTGCTGTCCAGTTCTTCCGTAAGACTTTTTGAGTTTTTAAGTATCCACATGCGTTTGACATCTGAATTTCTTGAAATTGCAGCACAATAATTCTCCCTAAAGAACAACTCATAGCGTCACTGGACGACCAATGACAAAGATCGAAGGAGCACACAAACTAATTAGGTGATGAGACCAAGAACATCGGCGGGAATATACTAGGCTTATCACTTCGTCGTTCTCAATGTGTGAGATTATGTAATTAACTAAAATGGTAAAAAGGTAATGAAAAGGACATCAACACTTGATACAGAAATATGAAATCACATCATGATAGTGTTTTTTTTCAGACGAACATTAGATGAAAAGATTATCTTGGCAAACGTGCTGCTGTAGTCACCTGCGAGCTAATGTCATCAGAATTTTGAGCAGCATGGAGGTATTACTACCCGAAATTTAGCGGCTGATTAATGGTTATTATGAGGAAGTTTGAATCATATGCTCAATGATAAAATGTATTAGCTCGAGGTATTGGTTGTTTTCCTTTTGATCACGAATCGTTAGATTCTTGGTATGTGCTTTAGAATAGGTTAACCAGAAGACTATACTGTGAAGTCATGTGGCTCTGTCAGTATGTCGGCACCTCTTCCCACTTCCTTTATATGTGTTGTAATCCGCCTTTTGCGCTATTCCTAATGCCGGTTTCGGCCGCAAGGTGGCGCTAGCGCTCACGGCACTTTGGTCTGTTCCGGTTTAGCTGTCTGCTACTGTAAACATGTGCAGGAGGGAAGGCGGGTATTGTATTTCGCCTCGTTTCGTCAGATTTTCTCATTAATGGAGACGTCCTTGGTAGTTTACGTAAGTATAGTCATCAAGTCTAATTTTTACTCGTTTGTACAAGCATAATAAAAGCCGCTTTGTCAACAACAAAGCTCGTCATTGTTGTTGTTATAAAACATGGTGGGTGGCCGGCAGTTCAGCCTGATTAAACCACACTCTACTGAAAACAATCAGCAGGGGCCAGTTTGTTTGATCAAGTACTGTGAGAAATAATCGGATTATTAGTTAACCCGACTATCATGTAGCTGTTAATGTAGCTGTATGATTATAATGTGATAAACAAGAACCCAACCCGCCTCAGTTGGGACTGCTGGTAGTGTTTCATAATTTTATTGTGAAAAGACACACTGAACAGGAAATTAATGTGCCATATGTCTTCTAACTTCTCATAAATACCGAGGAAGTAGTTTTTGCACTAATAGCTACTTATTTTTAATTTTTTAATTATCTAATTATTATACCATGTATTTCTTCTGCAAAATGCATTGAAACAAATGTACTCCACAAGCTGAGCCTTGTTCCATCCCTGTAAATCAGCTGTAAATTTGTTGACAAAGCGGCTTTTATTATGCTTGTACACACGAGTAAAAATTAGACTTGATGACTATACTTACTTAAACTACCAAGGACGTCTCCATTAGGGAGAAAATCTGACGAAACGAGGCGAAATACAATACCCGCCTTCCCTCCTGCACATGTTTACAGTAGCAGACAGCTAAACCGGAACAGACCAAAGTGCCGTGAGCACTAGCGCCACCTTGCGGCCGAAACCGGCATTAGGAATAGCGCAAAAGACGGATTATATCATGTGTTCCTTAACTTTGCTATAAATATTTGCATCAGTGTATCTCTGATTGACTCCGGTTTCGTATAGCAGTATTGGCTAATTATCTATAACAGTTAATCGGCACAAAAAACTATCGACATCCGTTGGCCATATCTATTATCAAATTTGAGAAACTTCGATTGAAGGTGCCTTGTGGAATAGCACTATTGAATATTTTTCTGATCAGATATCCGACTGAAAACCTTTGGTAGGCATTCGCTACAACACACACAGTTATGGCAACAGAACATTCCAGTGATACTATATACCGGTACACAATACATACTGCATAATTCTGAATAATTTCACAATCCACTACGAAGATCTGGTTCCGAAATATATTTCAGATGCTTCGCAACTTAGATCACCACCAAGAGGAACATCATCGCTCATTATTCGTGCACCAGAGGAGGCCGGGGGTGCATTGGGAGAAGCGATCTAGTCCCATACCTACAGGACAGAAATTTCATTGGATCATCAACAACACAGTGTACGTTACGCTTTCAGGTAGAACATCGAAAGATGGTCCGATGGGACCCGAACACACGTCACTATTGACACCAACAGCCTCACCAAACAAGGCTGACGCTCTTACCACCGAATGAGTTCGCCTCCCTCGTTTTGGAATGTAGCAGGGGCACAGTGTATCCCGAAGGGCATCATCTCATTCATTGCAGCTTTGCATCCATGCAGCTTGAAACTTAACACGGAGTCAGAGTTGTCCAGTTAGCATTGTTCGCGGCAACTGATTAGAATTGCAACTGAATCGTAGTAGTAAGAGGTCGGGACTTACGGGTCAGACAGGTTTAATCCGCGCGATACAGATCTTTCAGATACCTCGTCTATTGGTTGCAGATGGTAATACAGCTAAGGCACGATTACACTATGCGGCGTAGGATAGAGTATGTGAGAATTGTGTAGTGATTTGGTAAATTTTCCACATTAGACTTGGACAAATCTACACCTATACATATACTAATATGATATGTTCTCCCTCCATTTCCATCGTGTTCATAAAAGAGTTAGATATAAATCTATACCTTCCTATTATGGCGTTTGTCCGACCGCTTCAGAGACATTCCATGCAACTATAGCATAAAATGTTGCAGCTCTCCAGTTGCAGCGGCACCAAAATATGTAAGATTGGATAGCTAGGAGGGAAGGAAATAGAAGACAAGGAATAAAGTCAAGTGAATTGCCTAAAGTCGTTCTTTATACAAGATTCGCCGAACTATCGTGCCTCGCAGGATATCGCTGTTGTTCCCCCACAGCCACCGTGTCCATGGTTTGCAAACGTGCATAGAGCAAGTATGGAGTGGGGGTACGCATACCCATGGATTTCGAAATAAAACTTTGAATTATTCTTCAAGGTCTCAACACCATCCAGGCGTACCCACTTAGAACGTGGACTCCTGTCCCTGTTGCATCCTGTTGCAATGATTGGTTTATATTTTGATAGCATAGGAGTTAGTTATTCACCGATTTTTCATGGAAAAATACCATACATCTTGCATAGCAAACAGAACTAGAAATCATATAATTATTCATGGAAAAATAATCTACAAATGCATATTGCATAACCAGTTTAACTAGAGCTCATGATTCCAAAATGCCACCACTGATTTATACTTTTGAGGAATAATAAACAATTAATAACATCTGCAGCTATCTGCGAACGGTGTACCTGTTGATTTTCAAGCTTGACCATTAATGATGATCAATGTTTCATTGTATCTTCAATGTTTTGTCACGCAGATCTTGTTCGCGTTCATTTATCATTTGCGCTGTTGACTGAGATTACATCCCTCAGTCTGTGAACTTTTGCATTCCTTGTTTTGTCTCATCTATCATTTTAACAGAGATCCAGGGGGATGTTTGTGTCGACGGCTCTTGTTTATCCAGGAATTATCTTCTGGTAATTAAACATATACATATGGGATAGCGGATCTGGCTATGTTTTCAAACAAGGCATCAGACAATTGAAATCAACGTCTTCATTAAGAGAAAATTCAAGCAAGCATGTATATATTCCTCAGTTTAATAAATCATTCAATTGTTCTGTTATTCAGACTGTTGACCGTGGCATATAAGAACGGTTAAACTCTAGTTGTGGCGAGAGGTGGAGTTCACTGGAGGAGTCAGCTGCAATACTTGTTCAAGAATACTGATTGCTCGAAGATAGCAATGGCAAAGAGGTGTCACTCCGCAGTTTCATAGTTTTGGCTAGTGGGATTCCCCAGAACAATGCATGATGGGATTTCCCCTGCTGATGTAATTGTAAAATTAGGAATTTGTTTTCTTTCTAGATTTTGTTATAAAGAGTACACTTCAAAGTTTAATTGCTAATAAAAAGCTACAAGGAAGCTAGTTGCTAATAAAAAGCTATAAGATTGTGTATTTTTTCTTCAGTATGGCGGGAAAGACAATTTCAAGGGAGGGAACTCTGGGAACCCTCGCGGATAGACTGTTTTCGAAATGTTTATCATTCGGTGTAAATCACGATGAAAACGAGCTGGCGATGACCTATCCAAATAGTATTCTTTTTTATCTTCCAGACATTCTCTTGGAACATGTAGTAATCAATCATCTCTCAGTTGGGAATGTCATACAATTTTCAAGGGCCGAGCTGAGGGTATTTTTCGTCATTTTCATGTTTGGGGTAGGGGTGGTTTGTCAATTAATTTTAGGCCCAGTTTCCTACATAACTTTAATAAGTCGGGCCTTTTTATACACCATTTTGTAGCTGAAATGCATATAATTTCTTCGATATACAGTAATCGATAGTCACATCAATTTTTATTATGACCAGAGGGGTTTGTGATAGTGCATCACTTCCATTTAAGGACCTCACGCGAAACCTGTTTTCTGCACCCCGAGGAATTTCACCAAGTATAACAACACATCATTCCAGTATTACACTGTCGAATTTGCGACCCATCTTACTGTTTACGCTGTCATTTTCGCTGTTAGAATGACCGCCAATGCGGTCTCAATTTATATTCGATCTGTCGCCACAAAATGCTACGTGGTAGCCCAACATACATTATGTTACTTGGCATGTCTTGCAGTGATATACTATTGGCTCCTTTCACTACTTGTGCATGACGACAGAATTTGTAACAAGCAAGTTCATAGCTGGTGATATTATATGCCAAATATATACCTCTGGGTAGCAATGAGTCTCATACAGATTGGTGTTAATCATTCAGTTGTATTTGCAGCCTTTCTGTTCTCAATGTTTATACACCCCTACTTTGCCAGACGAATCATTACCCAGAACGTTACTCTCAGGATATGCTTTGGCATATGTAGTGTATTGTTCGCAGAACTAAGCTTGAAGGAGGATTTCGATAGTGTGAGACCTTCTCTTTAAATTGAGCTCCTCTGTCTCTCGAGAAATGATGGGGAACGGCCGCTAGAGGGCGTTGTTTTTAAATAACAGCCATGAGAAAACTACTCATATAAGATTTCGACCTATTCCACCAATAAACTCATCCAAAAAGTATCGTTCTTGTGACTTTGGTGGATGTTGAATAGACTCAGCAATACAGAAAACGTCTCAAGGGGGCGCGAATCGAAATGGCCGCCATGGAGAAATATATTAGATTTAAACATGCTCACCTATAGGCTGTGACAAGGTATCCTCGGTCCAACTGCGCCGTGCAAGGTGTCGACTTGAAGCTCTCGGTGTGTAGACTAAGACTGCGTGGTTGACCGGTGATATGTGCATGCGTATTCGGAGTCAGTAGTACAGAAAGCGCATTTACCGCTATATATACCCCTATACATTAGTCCATAGGGTGGACGTTGAGGGCTGAACTTTGGTGGGACCCCAGGGAAGACTATTGAGCGAAATGACAACATTTTTGACGTCGATCGAACGATCCTATAAAGAGACCCATAGAGATGGGCATGGTTCTGTTGAAGCTCTATGATGCAGTCACTCGGATGCTGGAACCACGGATCTGGACTGTCGCGGTCGGGTTCTGATGGATCGATTGTGCATGCACAACCGGCAGGGGTCAGAGACATCGAGGTTTCACCGAATGAGACTCCAGGACAGGCATTCGTCACAGGATGTTGTGGATAGGGCATGATGGGTCGGTCTACCCTGGTAGAGTTAACTCCCCTATAGGGTAGCGGGTACAGAGTGAGTGAAGAAAGAGTGCGTGAGTTAGACTTGAATGAGTGAGTGAGTGAGGTATGAGTGAGTGAGTGTTTATGTAAGATCGTATGTGAACCACTGGAGTCAGTCTTTCCCATCCTCTGAATGGGCACCATGTCGAGTACGTGTATATCTGCCAGAAGCCTCTTTCGTCGGGATAATATGCTCTGACATATTCGTCTGATGCATAGCCAAGAGGCATTGCCAAAGTCCACCCCCACTGGGTTCACCAAGTGGAGTAGAGCATTCCTATACGATGACGGTCAACATCCCTACGAGGTGTGAACAGACTTTCTGTATAATCAAATTCTTAGCGGAATATCAGCTATACCCGTATTGTCTGGTGCTACAGCATGCGGCAGCCCGCCTATGAGGCAATGCGGCTAAAGAATGCAGGCATTCCTTACGATATCGATCAAGCGTATAACTTTAACTCCGAGCAGACGAAATTCGTGGTACTGCATGACCTGATGGGTGTGGTCAAGGACAATTCACACATCGCTGAATTGTTTACCAAAGGGTCCCATCACCGGAATCTGTCTGTGATTTATTTGTCCCAGAATCTGTTTGCTCAGAGGAAGGCGTCCAGAGATATTGCATTAAAATGGCAATACTTCGTGCTGTCCGTGTTGTTCGCAAATTCCGTCGACAGTGGGCCTCATTCATACCACTAGCCCTGGAGTGCTCTCAAAACGTGAAAACCCAACCCAACCCCATGAATGGGGATAACACGCTTGAGTAAACATGATGCTATGGTGGAATCTCTTCAAAGAAAACATAGACGCCGGGGTGGGGAGAAGTTGAAGGTCACAGTAAAAGAGTTCTACCACAGAGAGTATTCGGAAGCCGCAATTTTAGCCCCTAACACGCTTACACCCAGATTACGACGGTCTTTATGTTAGCAGTATTTCAACCAGACGGTTAACGTAAAATAATTGGACATGAAACCCGTCGATATATGAAGATCGACCGAACATCGTCAATGTTGAAAACCCGGGCAGCCGTGTATGCCAGAGCGATCGGTCAAAAGAAGCAGCTATTTGAACGCATCATCAAGATCAAAAGCGTCCACAGTTGACTCAACGTGCTATATATATCCCACACGACGCAATGCTTCTCATTTCGCATCCACGTAGACTAATTTAAGCACTGACGGTTTGGACGTAGATATTATAAGCAAAGCTTTATGCCAAGTCGAGACCCGAGGGCGTTCCGACGAACTACACCAAGCGGGGAGCAGGGTCATGACTGCCGTACACCATCGAGAAAGCCTCGATACTATTATTTACGCAGATTTACATCAAGCGGGTATCCGGGTGTGTATTCTACTGCATAAGAAACAGATACTACTAAAAGACCATCCAACACAACTACTCCTGCCCAGAATCTGCTGACTCTTCATTTCAGACATTTATGGAAAGGGTGAATGAGTCGGGGAATTTTACCATAGCCTCTCTCTTCCCGCCTCCAAACTGACCCAAAGCTATGAAACTCCAGAGCCACTTTTAAAGCCCGGCAAAGCTTCCGTTTTAACACTCGGCAACGTCACCCCTACGATTGCGCACCCGGCCGATTCTACCCTTTCTCTACAACCGATAACGTCACATATGCTGTTATTTCGCTTAGTAGTTCTCCCGGGACTCCATCCAGGGTCCATCCCACTAAATCTACATACCTATCATATGGATTAATGAATAAAGGGGTATATAGACATGTCCACAGTGCGCAGCGGTAAATGGGCTTTCTCCACTACTGACCCCGATTACAAGCATATATCACCGGTCAAACACACAACCCTAGTCTACAAGCCGAGAGCTTCAAGTCGAGATCCTGCACGGTGCAGGTGGACCCAGGTTACCATGTCATAGCCTATAGGTTAACGAGTTCAAATCTATATATATTTCTCCATGGCGATCATTTTGATTAGCGCCTTCTAGGGACGTTTTCTGTATTGCCGCGTGTAAAACGGTGTTACAACGGTGACAGATCGATTCAGCATCCATCCAAAGCCCACGATAGACATTTTGGATGAGTTTGTGGCTGGAATAGTCCGAAATCTTATAAGTAGTATTCTCATGGCGGCCGTTCCTCGCCCTACTAGACAGCATCAGTGCGTTGAATCCGATTATTTATTTCTTTATCGTTAAGATTAAATGTACGAACGCGAAAATCGGCATACCGGTACGCCAGCAGCTATCGTTACGATTTCCTAGATATCAAACGTCTAACATAGCCTTTGTGGTGTTACTTTGGTATGCCTACGATGGTCATAAACAAACGAGGCCACAGACTAACACATTGGAGAAAGAATCATAATTCTCGTACAATTTGTGAAACGTTATAAACCAATATATGAGCAGAAATGGTTACATATGGAATGTTAACAGTACAGACAAATGGAAGCGGATATAGACAACAATCCGAAGGCATAATGACATGCATTAGTCATTGTTTGGATGGTAAATAAGCCTTCTGATACTTGCACGAACTATTGTTTGCCTGGCGATATAGTGATCAGTTGGCTGTTCCATTATCAGCAATAGCAGTAACACGAGACATGTTACAGCGTGATGAAATAATAGGCTGGAAGAATTATAATCATTACCCTACCCTTGATTTTCAGCCTACCTACACTTCCGATCTGAGGTTTTCTCCTATCTGTTTACATGTTAATTTGGCACTTATCTCTACTGCCAGAAATCGGCATGATGAAGTTCCCATTGTTTGTGGCTAATTTCAATCAATAATACATGTGGTATATATAAGCAAAGAAATTGAATGTTCCCCATGTTAATTTTTTTCTAAGATACCGTGTTAGATATCCATTGAAATCCACGTTATTTCTTAGATTCCCTCATTCATACAAAAATGATTCATATAAAAAAACTACATTGTCAAAATATATGAGTTCTTGGATATTCTCTGCTATTTAAAGGTATAGCTGCTATTTAAAGGTTTACCAGCATCACTTTTGCGTCTGAAATGTAAAGAAACCCCATGAATAATATTTTTCACATTTTCTGTGTAGTATGTTTTTCGCCTTAAAGTTAATTGATTTGGCGTCAAACAATGAATTAGTTGTTTTGTCTCATCTAATATTAACAGAGATCCACGGGTCTTTGTGCTGACAGTTCTTGTTTATCTAGGGATACCTTTTTGTGTTTAAACGATATATATATGATAACGGCTCTGGCTATATGAGAGCTTTCTAAACAAAGTAACAGACAATTACAATCGAAGTTATTGTGAACTGAAACGTCAATTAAACAGGTAAATTTACCATTGTGGTAATAAATAAATGAATTTTATTTACAATACATCTTTTACAAGCCGAATAATGACGTGTTGATTGTTGACCATGACATATAAGAACGGTTAATTTCTGGATGCGAGATGAGTTCATTCCAGGAGTCAGCGGCAATACCTGTTCCAGACTACTGATTGCTCGACGACAGCGATGGCAACGAGGAATTTCACCGAGTATAATGGCACATTATTCCAGTATGACACTGCCGAATTTGCAACACTTCTTACGATCTACTCTGTCATTTTCGCTGTTGGAATGACCGCCAATGGGTCATTAATTTATTCGATCGGTCGCAAAAAAAAGTTACGTGAAAACCCGACATTCATTGTGTTACTCAGCATGTCTTGCAGTGATATACTATTGGTTCTCTTTCATTACCTGTGCATGACGACAGAATTAGCAGCAAGTAAGTTCATGGCTGGTGATATTGTCTGCAAACTATATCTCTGGGTAGCAATGAGTCTTGTACAGATTGGTGTTAATCATTTAGTTGTGTTTGCTGCCTTTCGGTTCTTAATTTTAATACACCCCTTCTTTGCCAGACGAAGCATTACCAAGAACGTTGCTCACAAGATATGCTTTGGTATATGGATCTTCACTTTCGCTGTTTATGCTCCAACCGCAGCTTTATTTTATGCGACAAACAAAAGGGATATTGGCGGTAAAAAAACAGTAAGATGCGAAGCAGGTCAGGATATACGATATACAAGGATATTATTCATGTTTTCAATGTACGTACTTCCTCTTCTAACCATTGCTGTGTTGCATCTGGTAAAGATATGGAAACTTTACTTCGTTTCAAAGGAAATCGAGCAACTTTCAGCCAGAGACTCGATAAAAAATAAACTTCCCCGGAAAAACATGGTCTCTCATAAAGCCGTGCTGGTGATTATCTTCACATTCGCGATTTGTTATTTTCCAAGGACTTTGAATTGGTTTCGTTACGGCTTTCTTGGGGAAAAAGCGTTTGTTGGCACCTGGCATGTTGTATCACAAGCTCTACTAGACTGCAACAGTGCGTTGAATCCGATTATTTATTTCTTTACCGTTAAAATGAAACGTACGAAACGCAAAGATCGGCATACCGGTACCGCAGCTATCTTGACAATTAACTAACGTCTATAACGTATGCTTTGTGGTGCTACGTGTTAGAGCCTTTGGTATACCTACGATGGTCATAAACAACGACGCCACAGACATGATGGAGAAATGAGAGGTATCTCATACAGTTTGTGAAACTTGTATGAGCACAAAAATGTTACAGATGGAATGTTATTGGAATAGATAAATGAAAGCGGATTTAGATAACAATCCGAATGCTTAAGGACATGTATTAGTCATTTCTGTATGGTAAGTGTTCGCATACTTCGATTTAGCTATTGTTCCCCTGGCGATAAAGTGAACTGTGGACTACCTACGCCTTCATAACCATGGTGAGGCCAAATATATACTCGCATATTGTAACATGCCACTGAAGAACCCATCAGGGGAAATGGGTATGGCATAAATGAAACGCAAGAAATATATGCTGGCGCCACGGTACTGACAAGACGTCATATGGCCTCACAGGCAAATGTACTGACCACATATTTATAACAAAAAACATCGAAGTGATCCCTGTGATTTGTATCCCAGTCACGCTTTTATTGTAGCTGTTCATATTGAATGGCATGATACCACGGACCGTAGCACCGGCTTGAGCGTTATTAGATACAAATATTTAGCGATGGTGATCAAGTGATCTAAAGGAGAATGATAAACTACCTGACCGTTAGATAGAAGAAACTGTCCAAAAGAATATCGTAAATACTGTACTTAATTTCGTCATCTTATGCCTATATATATATATATATAGATCGAACTGTAACAGATCGAAATGTGGCGCATGTATCCATATACTAGAAGGACCTAGCATTAAATTCAATGACACAAATTCTGTGTTTGAGGTTAAATTCAACATGTCATGTGACAGTAAATATGTTGTATACGCACTGATTTGTCAGGGCTGTGGAAAACAGTATATCGGTCAAACCACAGATTTAAGATCTAGATTAACTGTTCACAGGCAACAGATTAATAATGAAAACCACTGTCGTCTCCCTGTCAGCCGACACATCAGACAGTGTGCCATACATTTGACCCCTTCTTTTAAAGTTTTCCCTTTTCACAAAGTATTAAATGAGAATCAACCCTTATTGGATGTTAAAGAAACGATGTTTATAGAAAGGTATGGTTCCGAATTAAACGGATCACATAGACCTTGAATATATTTGTCATTTTGTTTGTTTAACAACTTTGTGAAATTAGATTTCATGCAATACATGTACGTATTTATCAAACTGTTGAAGCATGCCATATCCTGAAAATACCCACCTCTGCTTCGCAGACCAATTATGTTTGATTTTGATTATTGTTTATTGCATGTATTGTACTCATTTGAATTATCCCTTTTAATCTCTCTTTTCATGTTTATTGTGACCAACTGTTTCTATTAATGTCAGCATGTTATCAAGTCACTGCTTGCTCACGTCGTCTAGCGACCGTTGTGCCCTGTATTTGTATATATACCAGTCTGTCATTTGAAAACAGTATTCCTTGAGAAGAACATTACGTTCGAAACTGCAGTCGGAATATAATGATGTAGAAAGTTGAGAAGGTTTTTTCGTTATTATATATACCCAAACTGTTAATAAAAATGTTTATCATTCATTGCATTCTAATGATTTCTCATATGTGAAAACTTTTGCACATCATTACAGGTTCATATATATATATATATTCTGGCGATTTGTTGTTGCTACCCCCTGATACCAGTCCAGAACATGCTGCAATAATTGTCTTTGCTCAGCGTCGAGTTCGTCCGCGTGTGTTGACCAACTGAATCTGGTGTATCTGCTGACGAAGGACTGTTGTCATGGTCAGAATCTTAAACAGGACCCTTCTCAGCAGCATAGCATTTATTTTGTGTGTCTCTAGATCAATCTCAGGCATGTTTATGTAGATGCTCTCTGTACTGCTCAGATCAACATTTCTACAGATAGCATTTTCCTGAGCTTGCAAGGATTTTTGGCATTGTAATGTTCAAAATAAGTTTGAAGAAAGTTTGTCCGCTGAAGAGTCTCCTGTGCCATCAGTAGAAGACTTGGTACACCTGAAATTACAACACATATAAGGGAAGTGGGAAGATGTGCCGACATACTGACAGTCACATAACTTCAGTCTTCAGTACAGTCTTCTGGTTGACCTATTCTAAAGCACATACATGTACCAAGCATCTAACGATTCGTGATATGTGTTATATCTCAGGCACGCTTTTATTGTACCTGTTCATGTGGCAACTTGGGTGACATAACCACACGGCCCCTAGCACCGGCATAAGCGGTATTAGATACAAATCTAGAGAGCCATGATAGAAATGCTCTGACAACTCGTATATTGGTAATTCGTAAGCTATGTCGCCGTGACAACTCGTACACTGGGCATTGGTGAGCTGTATCGTCGTCAGATGAAAATGACGGCATTTAACACAAAAGACTAGTCTTTAAGGCCCGATGTCGACCCATATACTACCCTGTAAAGACAGTGACACAGCTTCGTGTCTTCGGCGGTATATAATACAGCTAAGGCACGGAACATGGTTACACTATAAGCGACTTAGGATATCCATCTCCTAACCCCTGCCAAACACAAGCCTTTAATATCATCTGGGCTCTGACATCAATACCTCCAAAATACCAGTTGCGAACACATTTTCATCATCTTCAAGGGAAGCTAATTGCTGCTGTAAAATTAAGATCCGTATTCGGTGGTTTGGATATCCGGTTGCTATCCACATTGTTGGGAAGCTGGATGAGTATAGTGGATGATACACTCTCCTGGGCAAACACCGATCAGGAATTCGCAAAAGCATCTGCAAAATTATTCACCTGTAATGGAATGTTTTGATATTGCACTTTTTCTGGCTGCTTGCAAACCAGACCCATCTATCTTTCAACATGGGTAAATATTGCCTGTTATATAATGGATGGATGCAGACTGGCTAGTAATACTTCGAAGGTCCATACCTGCTCTTCATACAGGAAGACGAATGTCATTGTTATAGTTGCTGACAAAGCAATTTAACGGGTTTCGTTACATGAATTATTCAGTAATCCATTGATGTTAGGGAAGTATATTAAAAAAGTCGAATAATTAAAAAAAAAACAGTACTGGGACATGATAATCCCGTGATCGCACATTTATCGTTATTAATTAAGAGATATATCTCTAACCCAGCCCCGGCAGTCTGTCAGAAATTAACAGTCGTTGTGGCTGAATGAGTATAAAGAAACGTCACAGAGAGTGGAGGCTTTTTTTTTTTTTGCAGCTACATAAAGTTCGGATTAAGGGGGGAGAGGGTTGTGGAATTGAGTAAGGAGAACAACCGTCATAAGGGGAATAAGGTATCGCCCTACCCGACTCCTTCCTCATCATTTCTCAGAGAAGAACAACCCATTTGGACCTCATCAATACGGTTAGTCTCATGAGTGATAGTCGGTAACCAACATTAAGAACGGCCCAGTGGTAGAGATAGAGTAAGAGAGAGAAATCATTGAGCGGGGCTGGTAAGTTCTGCAATAGGAAATACCTCATCTCCCCTGATTTGTTATGTTGGCACAAGTGCTCTACACTGATGTGCGGTACAGAGTGTGTACAAACTCAATTGGCTCTGATGAAAATCGAATCCACATCGTCTATGACAGGACAGGCGCGCTAACCGACATCGTCACATCGTTACCAACTAAAATGAGACGTTCTGTAAAGACATGGTTTCGAGTATCCATAGTAAATTACAAGCGTCTAGTCCGTCATTGAATATTCAACCGTCGACCATTTAAGAATATCCGCGTCCATAATTCAAAGACCTAATTCATATAATAGATTTAGCACAAACTTAGAAGAATTAATCATAGTATACACAAAAGTAGGCTAGTTTCCTTCAGGAGAGAAGAGGTCAACAGTTTTCAATGTTGCCTGCAAGACATCATGATGTTCCAAAAATATGAAATTCTTATCGCTGATCGGCATTTTTAATCCATATGATTTTCGTTGTAAAGTCGTTATCTGGAATATGATGTGTCTCAGTCACACTTCTGTCTTGAAGAAAATTAGTCTAGTTTTATGTATACTAACATTTATCCTGTTAATTTGGTGCTAATGTTATTATATGAATTAGGACTTTGGGTTATGGACGCGGAAATTCTTTAATGGACTACGGCTGAATATTGAATGGCGAGATAGACGCTTGTATTTTGATTTTGACTGTTCATAGGAACACTGTGTGGATCTTGAAATACATAGGCTCATACGGCCCCTAGCCTCGGGTCAAGCGGAATTAGACACAAGTTACGGAACGTAACGCCATAGATCTTGCACGCTATGTTCGTATTTTGCTATGAGCATGCGACGTTTCTGCAATAGTGTTTTGTGACATTGATTAAAATCATCACATTTAATACAGGATCTAGAAAATGCGACTAGTTGAGATATTTATGCGCCATATGCAGATCTCTCTGGTATATCACTGTCCGGATAGGGATAGTTTACGATGTCGAAATTATAATCATCTCTTTTGTCGTAAAGTCGACGAAAGAGAAGGCCCGCTTCATTTTTATAGAGATATAGCTGTAAATAAGGTGTGCCGTTATGGCCATCTGTAGTTTCCTTCAAATCCAGTGAATGTGGACATATATCCTTCACTGCGTGATTTATATGAAGATTATCCACAGCAAGGAGATCGTCTATAAATCGTTTGGTAAATGGGAAGGAATGGGCTTTCAAACTATCTGTTTTGAAAGCGTCTGCATATAGTCGTCTACATAAGAGAACAGATATACGTCAGCCAAAAGTCTCACAGAAAAATTACTTGTTGGTGCTCAGTCTAAATTTGGAGTTCAGGTACGTCTATCAGATCAGACAGAGACCCCTGTTGAAGTTGACGAATATATGAGGACGAGGAGAACAGGTTATGGTAGATACACACAACACCTCGAAATTACTGATAAAACGCTTCTCGTATCAGATGAGCATGAATTTTACGATATATTTCCAGTCCATGATAATTTCTTTGTGGTTGCTGTGGTTGCTGTGGTCGGGAGAACCTGTGTCGTCATACAACTGATACCGTGTCTGCCTACCATCTATAATATATTTTCAGAAAAACAGAAAGCATCCCACTGATATGTAGAATCAGCATAGAGGTCTCTGTAACGTCAGGGTCAGGGATCAAAGTCAAAGTCTGCATGACTCCTGTGACGTTATCACATTTTCCCGTTTGTGCATCATAATTTAGCAGCTGAAGAACAAGTATTTGGATCGAATGAGAGCAATATATACCTGGCCTGGGCAAAAAGGACTGTTAAGTGATATCTCAATGTGGTGCAGTGTTAATTCCTGAACTCTATGAAGTGTAGAGACTCACGAAAGCTGGCGATTGAACTGAATCCATACAGTATAAAGGCCTTGCTTAATTTCCGATATTGACAGGTACGGCGCATCACGTTGGGCACACCGGTTCTCGTCAGATCACCGAAGTTAAGCAGCGTTGAGCTCGGTCAATACTTGGATGGGTGACCGGGTGCTGTACTGACTGGGCTGATCAGTGTCCAGAATAATAGGAACTGTGGACACTCTCGTGTTCTGGCACATGTAGGTACCGTCGTGATATGACTGAAACAATGTTGAAAACGACGTTAAATCCTACTCACTCACTCACTCACTCCGATATTGACATTTTACATCCACAGGAGTGATTGATACTGTGGAACTTAACTATCTGGATATGTCAAAACCAGTGCTGTCAAATAGTATCAAGACAGCTATGACATGTTTGTTGATTTCTGAGTGGACCCTATTACCATTTCAAGGGCACCATTGGCCAGCTTTCCACATACCGGTACATCAATATTCTTGTTTGAGATGTTGTCGTACATTCAGGTGTACAATTCTGCGAACTCATCCAGGAAACCTCAAATCAGCAGGGATGCTGTAATCGTATAGGCACGGGGTTGTCTTTTTCTAAACATTCACTCTCATACTTTTCAAGGATAACGACATTGTCACTATCTTGCTCTTGTGAATATATTCAGAGCATTGAGAATGTCGTCTGGATAGATCTAGTAGAAGTTCAAATATAGATACTTCCGTGCAGCAGGAGGGAGCCGATATAATTAAAATAGTGTAACTATTCTTCCGGCACTGAAGTCCTCTTGATTTCCTTCAACCTTCTGTAGTCTACCATAGAAATCTCGTCTATGATAAGTAACTTCAGACCGAATGCTCAAGGTATTCGGTCTGTCATATGACAATCTCTTGGAAGACTTTGTTGCCCACTTCACGAGAAGTAGTTGCTTCTTGCTGACGCCAGTTCAGAACGTTCAGGAATAATTGTCTTTGCTCAAACTCGAGGGACTGAATCAAAGTTCTGGAATGAGTTCTACCTTCACTTGTGGTTGGTCAACTGAATCTGGTGCATCTACTGACGACGTATCTCATGCTCAGAATCTTCAAAGGACCCACTCCAGTGGCATAGTATTCATTTTCTCTCTCTAGATCTGTCTGAGTGCATTTTCTCTGTACTGATCGGCAGCTTCATCAACCAGATCAGCATTTTCATGAGCTTGCAAAACCTTTTGGAATTGTAATGTTCAAAGTGAGTGTGAAGTGTGAATGAAGTATGCCAGCTGAAGAGTCTTCTGTGCCATCAGTAGGAGACTTGGTGCTCCTGAAAGTTGAACCCATAAACTTCGTGTCTTCGGCGGTATATAATACAGCTAAGGCACGGAACATGGTTACACTATATGCGCCTCATCTTCGCTTACCCAAGTCTAACACTACACGTGTTGCCTTGGCTGAACGTAACACATTATCTGATCAGAATACAGGTCTGGTGATGTCATAGCGCTATAAATATTCCATGGTCCATATTAGGAGAAGTGCAATGTATGACCTCTTTAAAATTCAAATTTGATTGGCTATTCGAAGGCAATTAACATCAATACACCCACCACTTGCCATATTTGGAGATCACACGGGCAGACATCAAAGAAAATCCTAGCTGCTCGGTGTTGGCAAGCTCCTATCTTGATTGGCTATATGACATCACGTGCGTTTCCGGGTCTGAACATTTTACTCTGTTCGTTAAGTCAAGGTAAATGACGGAACGTTAGTGTAGTATTTAAATTGAAAATGTGAAGATGTATGCGCCTTAGGATATCCATTTCCTAACCCCTGCCAAACACAAGCCTGTACTGAGGGGATATTGATGATAACTTAGCGCAAATGCGTTTTGAGATGACGACTTTACAACGAATATTATGGATTAAGAATACTGATCATCGATACGGATTTGATATTTTGGAACATCATGATGTCTTGCCGGCATCATTGAAAACTGCTGACCGCTTCTCTCTTGCAGGAAACAAGCCTATGTTTATGTATACTATGATTGTCTTTTGAATTTGGTGCTAATACTGTTATATGGAATATGGAATAGGTCTTTGGATTATGGACGCGGATATTCTCTAATGGACGACGGCTGGATTATGAATGACGGACCAGACGCTTGTAATTCTCATGATTCCAAAATTTTGCTCAAGTGCGATACGCTTGTCTGGATCAATTTTTTTAGACATCTATGCTGTCGGCACTTGAAAAATGTTCTGTGTCAGCAGTAGAAGTCTTGGTACTCCTGAAAGTTCATACCACATCATACATCGCAAAAGCCCCCAGCTTCGTGTCCTCGTCGATTGATAATGCAGCTGAGGAACGAAGCATGGTTACACTAAGCGACGTAGAGTAACCAAATCCCAGCCTCTGCCAAGTAGAAGACTTTAATATAAAATGGTCCCTGACAAAACCTCTCCACTACACATGTTGCGAACAATTCTCATTCATCATCTTCAAGGGAAGCTAGCTGTTGCTGTATCATTAATATTTGCTGGTTTGGATATCCGGATGGTGTCCACACTGTCTGGAAGTTGGATTAGTAAAGTAGTAGCCCAAGATACACACCCTCTATGTAATTTGCAAAAGCATTTGCACACTTTTTCATCTGTAATCGGTGTTTTGATATTGCATTGTTTTCTGACTGCCTACAAAACCAGACCCATCTCTGTTTCAGCATTCTCAAACATTGCTTGTATTGATATATGATGGATGGTTGCATAATGGCTAACAAAACGCTGTAGGTCCATATGTGTTCTCCATTAAGGACAAATGTAAAGGACAAAGACATTTGACGAGTTCCGTTGTACGAATATATTTGGGTCTTTCGAAGCTGAATACATGATTTAAATTGACTGTCAAATAAATTAATGGTATCTTGATCTAGACATTTGTTGCAGTTCTGTAATTTGTGCATGTACGAGCATAAACAATGGCTTAAATTCCTGGATTTGGCGGAATTTCTCCGATAGGACCAAGAAATTTGTAAGCTTCATCCATTGTAAGAAGACCTCTACTAACGGTTTCATCTACTTATCCTCGAAAAGACTCTCGGTACAATGAATATGTTGGCATTATTTGACAAACATGAACAAATATTCAATATTTCAAATTTATCATCTGTCCGCCTGCTCCGGTTTTCTTTGGAAATACTTTTTCCATCTATGACAATAGACATAGGTGTCTTCCCTGCACAATGTTGAATAGTTTGCTTGAATCACCAGCGGCATCAGTTAGCTGGATACTGAAATCATATATTAGACCTCTTAGTTTAGATACAGGATATTCGATATAGTCATCATCATTGGTCTCCTGTGTTGCAGCGTTATGTGTCCTGTAAACTTCACTTGGATGGTGTCCGTTTGTACGTTGCCCTTGATCATGCTGTGGTGATTTTCGGTTCTTGCCAGACTCTATTCATGGTTTCCATGCGCATCCATGCAAAAGGACACATACCTACAGACATGTATCCATATGGGACTTCTCGGCTCTATACTACAATCCATCAACAGGACCTTATTGACCGTCTTAGTTCATTAATTTAATAATAGTTCAAGAATTGGAGCGATATGCAAGAGGTGGGATAAATTAACGACATCTGGCGACTAAAAAGCAACCATGACTCTACAGGAAAGCATCCCTCGGCAGCTAACATTCAGACCCGAGAATACGGTGGATTCTCGGACGTAGCCTTGGTATTTCAGCCGCGCTTTTATTGCAGCTGTTCATGTGGAGACTATGAAGTATCCACACGGTCCCTAGCACTGGCTTAAGCGGAATTAGATACTCTAGCTCGGGAGCTGTGATGACAGATCAGCTCAAACAACTCATCTGATGTTAATGGATGAGCATCGTAGACGTCTGATGAAGTAAACGCTTCATCACAACCCACAGCCCCGGCAATCTGCCAGAAATTAACCATCGCCGTGGCCGAAGGAGCAAAGAAGACCTCACATATGGTAGAGACTCATTTTGGCAAATAAAAATTTCGAAGAAGCAAGAGGGAAAGATGGTTGCGGACTTAAGTAAGGAGAACAACCCTCAGGAGCGAGACTGGTCTCATCCTGTCCGACACACCCGCACCCCCCCCCCCCCCCCCCCCCCCCCCTCAATCCTCAGAGAACGACTCAATTTGACCTCATAGATAAGGTAGTGAGGCTCGAAAGGGTTGCCAACATTACGAATGACCAAGTGGTTATTCTGAGGCTTAAATCCTGTGACGGAATATATGGAAGTACCCTAGAGGTCCAAATGGTAAAAACTTCCCTGTGGAGATATCCCGATGAGAGATGGAACTGTTACACAGACAAATCTGGAAGATACGTTCTCTAGTCTCTGAAACTGGGATCCCTGTTCTGGACATCAATGCCCGCCTACACTTATTCCAAATCTGATGAAAAAATAAACATTTCCAACTTGAAGCATTTTCATTAGCGCCGTAACCCGATGGCGGGCGTGTTCATTTCAAGTTCTTCGTGTTGGTGACATGCTCATGCCATCCACTTTACAGCGGACGCCACTCCCTGTGATTTCAGTTCGCTTCAAAGTTCTGGATTGATTCAGCCCCAAGTGTGAAAGGCTGACGGTAACTTTCATATATTCTGTCCCAGGATTTGATACTCAACGTATCCAGTGGTGGACGAGATAGAGTAAGGGAGAGAATTTCTTGAGCTGAGGAGGCAAGTTATTTGATTGGAAGAATTATCTCCCTGATGTGTTTTGTCGACAAAGTGCTCTAACATGTGTGATAACAACAGAAGTGATACACTTCTGAATAAATGACTCTTACCCCTATACTCTTTAGTCCTATTACCAGTGATAGGTATAAAAGTAGAGTATGTAGAGTATATTTATCAATGATGTCAAATTACATGTACAGTGTTCTCCTGGCCCAATGTTGGGCATTGTTGTTGGAATTTATCATGGTATTGTTTTTTTATTTGATGACGCGTTTTAATTCAGAACAATTACAGGTGAATACTAGCTCTCTTTGTCATCGAGATATTATATTCATTAACAAATTCACATAATAACCTCTGTTCCATTTGAAACTAGGTCAAGATCAATTGAGTGTACCTAACCTACAGGTCATCATAAGACAAAGGTTACTAGCTCAATTTGCTCCTTAGAAATCTTTTACCAGGATCTATAAATGCTAGTCATTTTTTGACCTCACTGGTCTTTGATCAACGTCACAAAACATTGTTGCAGAAATTTATAAAACAGGGCTATTCCACCAAGCGCCTCCACTCAAAGTTTCTCAAATTTGGCGATACATATCGCATGCTGATAGCAAAATACGAGCGTAGCGTGCAACATCTATGGCGTTACGTTTCGTAACTTGTGTCTAATTCCGTTTAACCCGCGGCTAGGGACCGTATGAACCCATGTACTTCAAGATCCTCACAGTGCTCATATGAACAGTCACAATCAAAGCGTGATTGAGATACATCATTCTTTAGATGACGACTTTACAACGATTATTATGGATTAAGAATACTGATCAGCGATACGGATTTTATATTTTTGGAACATCATGATGTCTTGTCGGCATCATTGAAAACTGTTGACCGCTTCTCTCTTGAAGGAAATTAGCCTACGTTCATGTATACTATGATTGTCTTCTTAAATTTGGTGCTAATACTGTTATATGGAATATGGAATAGGTATTTGGATTATGGACGCGGATATTCTTAATAGACGACGGCTGAATTATGAATTCTAGATTTCGGACTAGACGCTTGTAATTTTAACATAGGTAAAAGTCAATCCTGAGTGAACTTGATCTGGAAGTCCTCATGAGGCAGCATCGTGCTGAAGATCAAGGATCACATAATGATATACCAAAAGTGTAATGGACTCCCAAATGCATAAAACACCATAGAAATCTAGATTTATAGCTGTTTCTGAAAGCTGCACCTCCTAGCCTCTTTCAATCATGTTGACGACGGCCCTGGCATAGAATGTATGCGGATATTGAAAACTCAGAATATCTTACGGAAGAACTTGACGAGAAAAGATACACAACGTACATACATATATCCACATGAAATTCTCGACTCTCTATACTACAATGTCTTATCAGTTTTTATTGGCCGCCTTAGTCCATTATTAGTATCTTTGTTCAAGAAAACTGATAGCTGATATATTAATGTCAGAAGCCAGAAAGCATTCTTTAGCTCTACTGCGTACAAGAGATATCCACGATGTTCCTGTTTTATAGTGTTGCTTGCACTTCTCATTAATAAAAACTATGTCGAATTGGCAGCACAATTTTTCAACAACATATATGTATTCCAATGGGTACAATATGTGCACATAGCTATATAGCTGAAATATTGAGGAACGCGACCTTAAATCTAATTATCTCTCTCTATTTGTGCACCATTGTTTGGCTGGCATACATCTGTTCTCTTATGAATACTACTATATGTAGACGCTTTCAAAAATCGATCATTTCAAAGCTTGTTCCTCCTTATTCACCAAACGCTGTGGATAATCGCTATATGAATGACGCAGTGAATTTGAAGGAAACTGCAGATAACCGTAAAGGCATATCTCTATAAAAATAAAGCGGGCCTTCTCTCTCGTCGACTTCACGACGAAAGACGATTACAATTTCGAAACGTAAACTACCGCATCCATTTCTGGACAGTAATAGTCCAGCGGGACCTGCATGTCACCTATTAGCATCTGCTAGATACTCTGTAAATGAGACAATTTTAATCAATATTGTAGAGACTTGTAAACAGGGCTAAATCACCAAACGCATCCACTCAAATTTTCTTAAATTTGGCGATAGATATCGCATACTGATAGCAAAATATGAGCGTAGCTTGCACGATTTTCGGCGGTACGTTTCGATATTTAACCCAGGGATAGAGGCTGTATGATCCCATGAGCCCGAGATCCTCATGGTGTTCACATGATCAAACACAATCAAAGAGACTGAGATACATCAATCTCTAGATAAAGACTTTATAACGAAAGTCATATGGATTAAGATTACTGATTGGTGATACTAGTTCGAAATTTTCGGAACATCGCCATCATTGGAAAATGTTGACCAATTCTCTCTAGCAGGAATCTAGCCTATGTTTATGTATACTATGACTATTTTTCTTTTAATTTGGTGCTGTGATTTAGGGCGTTGGTTTCTGGACGCTGAAATTCTTCAATGAACGACGACTGAATGACAGACCCTATCTAGTCTACTATGTTACTAAGGCTCTAAGAAATCAGCTTAAATTTAATAGATGCTTTATTTTGGAATTTTGTTCTAATCCTTTCATATGAACACGGTCTTTGGATTTTGTACGCGGAAATTCTGAAATGGCTAACGGCTGATTACCGAATTTCGAACTAGACGCTTGTATTGATCGAGATAGTGCGTTTACAACATTTGGGGCAGACAAACGGACGAACGAACAGCATTTCCACAGTCCGCTCCCACTTATGTGGCGGGGGACAAAATGTGCCCAACCACATTGTACTCATTCGATGTTCTCTGTTATGCTGCGTTTCCGCATCGAACGTCATTTATTCGTCATAGTGTGCTTGTCAAATCGGAATATTGTGAACTTGTCAACTTTATAAATTGTATAGGCCTTGGAAAACTGGAGATGAAACCAAATATATTATGCAGGTCTTGCTTAGTTTCAGATATTGACATTTCACAACCACAGGAGTGATTTGTAGTGCTTTTTTGGACATGTAAAAACCAGAGTTTGGTTGGTAAAATAGCGTGAAGACAGCTTTAACATTTTGATGAGGTGTGGATGAACTCTGTAATCACTTCTTGGTTCCCATTGACCACTCCTTCCCATACATCAGTATATCTGCTTCACATATTTTCGTACACACAAGCGTATTTTTTTCTTACAGTAAAACTTGGATCAACGTGTCACTACGAACATGTCACTGTGGACTACCTTATTTTTCGAATATATGCAGAGCATGTATACTGGATGTCCCTTTGCCATATAGATTTCATCACACGGCGGGAGCTAGTTAAGATCTCCAAAATATAAAACAGAATAACTTGAGATGAGACAACTCTGCACTCGATGTATTATGTCTGTCATCTGACAATCTCTTGTTAGACTTTATCCAAGTGGTAAGAGCTACAATATAAGGCAGAGGTTCGTGTAAGTGCAGTCAACACTAGTTGTAGGTGACTTCTCTTTGATCTCATATTTGTCAAACAAGGCTTTAATTAGGTGAAACTTTGCCAGCACCCGCTCTACCTGTCATGAATATATTTGCAGCTGCTACCTGTTCTGAAACCAGTTCAGAACATGCTGGAATAATTGTCTTTGCTCAATGTTGAGGAACTGAATCAAAGTTCTAGGATCAGTTCTACTTCCACGTGTAGTTGGTCAACTGAATCTGGATGAAATATCGAATGGACCCTTATCAGCATTATCGCATTCATTTGTTGTGTCTCTGGATCAGTCTTAGGCATGTTATGTGGGTGTTCTCTGTACTGCTCGGCAGGTTTATCAATCAGATCATCTTTATCAAAGATAGCATTTTCCAAAGTTGCTAAGCTTTTTGATCATTGTAATGTTCACAATAACTGCGATGGATGTCTGTCAGGTGATTCTGGTCACGATGAAAGGATAAGCAGCAGTTTGCTACAGTAAGTCATGGTTGGGCCTTTGCCGAAGGAGCAGTGAGGATATCTTTGCGCATGTCGTACTACGTTTTCTCAAGATTCCCAAATTTTGCCCGAGTGTGATACGCTTGTCTGTATCAGTTTTTAGTGACATGGAAAGTGTTCTGTGCCATCAGTAGAAGCCATGGTAGGCATACTCCTGAGAGATCATACCACATCCTACCCTGCAGAAACTGTGTCCCAGCCGGTGTATAATATATGTAAGGCACGAGTCGTGGTTAAACAATGGTTGTGTAATGTCTAGTCATGAACCGGGTGTCCACCGGATTGTTTTTATTTGTTGGTGTGCTGCGTGGTTTAATTAATAACAAACAGTAACGCAAGCTTGCTTATATATATGCCTTTAATGGACGACGGCTGAATTATGGATGACGGATCTGGCGCTTGTAATTTCCTCCTTCATGTCGCCAAAAGTAATGAATCTATTCTCTGTCATGTCAACTTCTTCTGTCTATATTTTTAAACAGTATAATGAATTGATTGATATTTTTTTAATTTATTTATCGGTTTATGATTTTCTTGATTATATATGAAACTCAAGTATTGAAAATACGAATCAAACTTGTTGTGGCGCGCATCATTCCTTGGAATGGAGGCGCCAAATTCTGTTTATCTGAAGCAAGGTTTAAACTGTGCGACGTAGGATAACCATATTACAACCTCTGCCTATTACACAAGCATTTAATATTACCTGGTCTCTGACAATACCGCTCCAAAATACCTGTTACGAACATATCTCCTACATTATCTTCAAGAGAGGCTAGCTATACTGCTGTGACTTTAAGATCCGTATTCGCTGGTTTGGATATCCGGATGGTATCTACACTATTTGGAAGTTGGATTAGTAATCTGGTATTCCCAGAGCACGATACACTCTCTTGGGCGCAAAACGATCTGGAATTAGCAAAAGCATCTCTACATTCAGATGAAGATTGCCCTTGTGCACGCACTCTAACCACACATTTTATGGTACAGACATGACGGACCAGAAATTATATGGTCAAATATCCTGTGGATCTGCTACTTCGTGGTCGGTCTGACAACATTTGTCATGGTCCAGTTGGGTATTTCACGTCTGTATTATAGTATATAGGATCATAATGGTCATATTCTTCTGGCAGTGCATTTTCTGATCGGTTGTAAGCTTGGAAGAGTCCGAGTTGGATTTCAGGGAGATATGGCATAAACTAGGCAAACAAATTCCCAATTTCACGAAAATTTAAAGGAAAAGGTGGCTGTTACATTAATATTTCATCGGATGTTTTGATATTCTTTTCTGACTGCTTGCAAAACCTAAATCCATCTCTCTTACATCTTTGGCAACATAGCTTTAGTATATAATTGATGACTGCATAATGAAAAACAAGGCTTCGTAGGTCCGTCTCTGCTCTCCTAACATATTTCTCAGTATCTTTAATTTTGGTGAATACTTTTGTTGTAGCTCTTCGATTTGTACATACAAGTGCGTCATCTATGTCAGTAGGTGGCTTCATAAAATTTGTTTTATTGGTTGATGGGTTTGGATATGATCATTTGAAAGCTGTGTTTTTCCTTTGACATGACGCGGAATGAGAATTATCCGGATTACCATCTTCATCGTAACAAGATCTCGATCATCAGGTGGAACAGTGGCATCAATGAAGTCACATATAGTCTGTGTATGATCTGCCAGTACATCATTGTCATGTTGGATGCGGTAACACTGCAGCAGGAGACAATATATAATTGAATATGTACTGTAGTTTATATCGCAAGTGCCTTGCAGCTAGCTTTACCAAGGTGCAAGCTACATTGCTGCTCAGTTCATTTCCTGTATTTCTGTAGGTTTCTGTAGGTAGATCTGATACCAAATTTTCCTATTGGAAAGCACACGGAAAAGTGCTCCACAGTTTTCCCGCATTATATAGAGAGATTTCTGCATTCTCAATACTTGAATGCTCGCAAACGGCATACGTAACTGACAACATAACAATAGATTTCTTTATATCGAGGTTAAAATTCACGGACTTTTCATGGTCAACAGACGAAAATCTGGAATTACAATTTCCATGGTCTGGAAATCGGTAATTTAAAATGCAAGGACTTTTCAGGTTTTCAAGCACCCGTGGGTTTTCTACCACTCGTGCGTCTCGTGGGATCTCTGTCAAATGAAATACTGGTAGAGACATTCATCGCTAATTCAGTTGCCGATAAGACTTTTATTAACACAAAGTCATGCAACAGTTTTCACCGGCTTTTGGCCTCAATGAGGCGCGGTTGAAGTGGTAAAAATGAAATATAACGTATGAAAGAAATTTATCTATTGGCATAAATCACAACATTTTGTTGTATACGTAGAATAACTACAAAGCATTCTTGGATAGCGGGGTCGTGAAGTAGCGTGATTGTGCAAAACTGAAATTTTGAGGTGAAAACACCTGTTCCTCTCCGAATTATGATCAACGAGAACCACAAGTTATGTACACAATACACTGTAATCAATGGGTACTTGTGGGCCAAATTTGTTTCTGGTCTATCTTCATATGATTACACACAGAAATAGGTGTTTTCACTTAAAAAACATTTCGCACAAATATACTATTTTGGTAACTTAATGCCTTGTAAATATTCTGAGGATAGAAGAAAATAGTGGACTTTATATCAGTCAAAAATCCCAATGTGTTCTATGTAACGGCGCTCACTCTGAACCGTCTCAAATTTTATATGGTGTTCCCCAAGGATGAATATTGGGCTCAATTCTTTTTTCTCTCTCTATATATATATCAGTGACATAAGTAATGTTACAAACCTGAAGAAAATTATCTTATTTGCTGACAACACCAGTGTAGTTTATTCTTCTGAAAAAATAATCGGTCTTCGATATCATGTCACAAGAATTAGAAAGGCTCTTTACTTGATTTTCCTGTAACTGACTCTCACTGAATATCAAGAAAACGAAATATATGTTAATTGAGCAGCTAATCAACTATACCAGCTAATCCATATCACTTATTTATATCTATCGCTGAAATACTTGTACATCAATTCAAATTTCTGGGTATTTTTCTAAATGATCAACTAAACTGTAAGTCTCAAAGACACTATATTGGCAATAAAGTGTCCAGAAATCTATGGATTAAAACCACATAAAAGGCGCTCTGAATAAAGAAACACTGAACATTTTAATATATTATTCGGTGGTTTTCCCTTATAATTACTATAATATTTTATGGGGAAATACCTACATCACGCACCTGCAGCCATTGATAACTCTCCAGAAACCAGCGCTGACATCATCTAGAAAGTTAGAAAACACTTTGCCCGTTTATCGATTTAAAAATTTTACAGCTACAGAAACTAAATCTCTATTCATGCCTTATTAGGACTCACAAATGTTTTTCACCATCCTGAATTAATGTCACAAATTTTTCAGTCCTACTTCATTAAGGAATCCAGCATTCATTATAATCGGACCAGGGGAACCCTGCACAACGTATATAGACCTATCTATCGGGTCCAATTTATCATTTTACACCCTCAGTTACAGGACCTCGAGAGTGGAACAAACTGCCCCCATCAATGAAAGATATTCATTCAACATCACTTTTTAAATTCAAACTCAACGAATTGATGCATTGCAACGACTGGTCCATTTTGTCAGTGCATGAAATATTTTATTCTTCAGCCATATTTTCCCTCATATTTCTACCGATGCCATTTATCAGGATACTGGGATAGAGCCAGCCCGCCAAGTTGTATTTTCAGGCTAATTATTACTCAGATATATTTTAAACATCAGTACGACAGCCATTGATATCTATTACTTTGATGTATTTTTTTTTGGTGAATAAATTTCAATTCAATTATTTCATTTGGCATTCAAATTTCAATACATACCTCATGGGGCCAAAATCTCGCTAAACCACACCACATCCTTTGTCTCATTCCTGTTATTTCCCCAGGTAAATTTGGTAATGTCAACCTTATTTTAAACAGAACTGGTTTCTTTCACAGAAGGTTTATGATAATGGAGATGTAAGATAAGGTCATTTTCGTCATGGAAGGAAAGCACAATAGGTTACTACATGTAGGGAACCTTGTTAAACCTGGAAAAGCTACCCGACAAGCTATTGCACACAGTGTTTTACATGACAAAAAGGCATTTTAGCCTATATGTGGGGCGTTTGAAAAAAAATAAAAAAATAAAATGTCCTAAAAATAATCGTTTTTCCAATGTAACGGCAAGAGAAAATATATGTACACAATATCTGAAAGTTCTAGCTCGATTTCATTATGATCATGACATGAAATTGAAATCTGCAGCATGAGCTATTTCGTGAAAAAAGGTTCTAAATCGAGTCATTCAAACATAAATTCAGACACGAAGGACCCTTTGGACCAAAACGCCTGGTAATGTGCTGTGGCATTATATTTGCACTGCTGGAAAATCTTTTTCTTTCAACAGGTCATTCAGGTCTCTAGGTGTTTGAATGACTCGATTTAAACCCTTTTTTTTCATGAAATAGCACATGTTGTGGATTTCAAATTCATGTCAGAACTGTAATGATAAAGCAATCAAGCTAGAACTTTCACATATTGTGTACATAAGTTTTCTTTTACCGTTACATTAAAAAACAATGATCTTTAGGACATTTTATTTTCTTGATATCAACCGCACCACTGAAGTCAAAATGCTGCCTTATCATACAGTACCATCTCCTTTCAAATGAAGGTACTGATATCTGTCTTGTCCATTTTCCAGAAAAAGAGTCTGGAATTTAGCTAAGAATCAATGGTCTGGGATAACAAAATATAAATGAACAATATTTGGAATCTGTATGTTTATTTTGTCTTTCAGGGCACTACATGGCCTAGTCCATCATTCCAGAAACAAGAAAATACCATATAATACATGTATATACATATACACTTTAACTCTGTAACATAGCACATGGAAATGGAGTGAAATATATACAACTGTCTCACATACATGTATCACTTTATAATATATGTGTCTCTCTTCGTGATATATGTGTACAAAGGGTAAAATTCTGTTTCATATGGGAACAAGGGCAAATAGACAAGCACGTGACATATACAGCACCTTGGAAAATAGTTCTTTCACATTTACATTGTGTACATCATCGATACAAGATTAAATTAGAACAAAAATCTGAAAAAAAGAAGAAAACAAATACTCCCAAGGTAATATATGAGACAGTCTATTCACAATGGCAGCACTTCAGTTAGGACAACAACTTTTACATACAGAAACAATATTTGATACCACATCATTATCTCATCAGTGGAAGTTTACTGGTCAAATTTAAATCTCAATAACATTAAATTCTCTAATGATTCAGTCAGTCACGATCAGATACATAGCTAAATTGGTCTGATCTGCTTATCTAATACATTTGATCATCCTACACATTCAGGATAATCTTTTTGTACCACTAAGCATGGAGTTCTTGTTCTGGTTTCAATACATTAGGTGGGAAATTCTGCTATTGACTGAATGATACAGGTTAGAAAATAGATTCTCAATGTCAACTACAATCTTCAATATATTATCCATGCAGGCTTCTATCTATATGTATTAAACTGTCAATCCACCCATCAACATACTCATAATAATTACAAAGAGATGTGATTGTTGGGATAAATAAGGGATCATTTGGAACAAATACATGAGCAGGTCCAGTCCCATGCATCCAGGACACTAATTTACCGTTATTTAAACTGTATGCAGCAGGAACGTAATTAGAGTCACAGGCAGATATATACACATTGACCTTGGAAAGTAGGCACAACAAAATATACATCAAATAGACAAGAGAAAATAGAGTATAACTATGGTTTCTCAGTAACCTGGACTTTCATGGAGAATGTTTGCACTATTGCAATGGTTTATCTCACAAGTACATGCTTTCTCCATACAAGATAACTGGAGTCAGTACTTGGAAATATAAAGGTTTTCTTTGAATATAGATTATTATACAGGTGTATATGATTTAGTACAAAATACAGGAATCTCTGCATACAATAAAGGAGAGGTGCATTGTTTGAGCGGTGAAGAAGTTCAGGTATATATCCATGTATCATTTGACTGTTTTATAATTCAAGTATATAGACTTATTTCCCTATTTCCCTATTTTACAAATCCAGTCACCACTACATGTATATCACATCTGATATTGGTTATAACTGGTCTCTTAATATTTTCACCTGTATCATTCAGGTCATTTGTCACTGGTTGTTTTACAAAGACCAATACGTATGCACTAAATTTTTCATTCCAGCTAAATAGATTTTATTGAAACTACACATTACAACAAGTACTTCATACACACACATTACACTACCAGTACTTTCATCTCTCATACACATTACAACCAGTACTTTTATCTCTCATACACATCAACACCAGTACTCAATCTTTCATACAGAATACAACCAGCACATCTCTCATACACATTACCGCCAGTACTTTCATCTCTTATACACATTACAACCAATACTAAATTCTCTCAATACACATTACCAGTACTTCTCTCATACACATTACAACCAGTACTTTTATCTCATACCCATGCAAGCAGTACTTTAATCTCTCATACATTACCACCAGTACTTAATCTCTCATACACAATACAACCAGTACATCTCCCAAACAAATTACCACAAATTACCATATCATACACATTAGAAATCACCCCCCACACATTACAACCAATACTTCTCCCATACACATTACCAGTACTTCTCTCATACATATTACAACCAGTACTTCTCTCATACACATTATCAGTACTTCTCTCATACACATTACAACCAGTACTTCTCTCATACACATTACCAGTACTTCTCTCATACACATTACAACCAGTACTTCTCTTATACACATACAACCAGTACTACCATCTATCAAACATCAGTTTTCTTGTGTCGAGAGATGTCGATTACAAGCGTCTAGTCCGTCATTCATAATCCAGCCGTCGTCCATTAGAGAATATCCGCGTCCATAATCCAAAGACCTATTCCATCCATTCCATTTGTCACCCATTATCCACCATCACAGAACATCACTTGCCCCATTACCTGGGACATCTGTGTATCAGGTCACAGAATAACCAAGGCAAGAATATCATACTGATCATCAGTATTGATTATTGATCAGGATTATATCATTACTAGGAATTATCAGTTTTATATACAGTTTTGCCAACTAGCCTAGATGATCTTTATTTGGTTACTATCGGAGTATGATTTGTCTGCTATGATGGACCTGGGATTGGGAATATTCAAATACATGTACGAAAGATGAAGTTTTATCAAACATGCTCTCTTGAATAGGAAGTCATTTAGATCTACAAAGTATTTGTTAAACTGTTTTTTTTTTCTTGGAAATAAAAAAGCTAAAGGGAATAATCATCCTCATACACAAAACATTGCATTGAAATAAACAATAACACTAAATTGGAAAGTCATATACATGTATTATAGCCATAAATCTGTCTTAATGAGGCATGGATTGGTGAAACTATTAATACATTAATTGTGGGGTTTTCATGTATAAACAGTCAAAACTGGATGTTATCTTTCACCCCCCTCATATGGCCCTGCAGTATAATAACACTTTTTTTTAATCAAGGAAAACGATGGGTATACACCACCCCAATGCTTGTTATCAGCAACTGTACAATTAGTGAACTGAAAGAAGTATTCATCTGCACCATGACAGCTGAGGAAACAAGCGCTGCATGTAAAAATTCTTCAACTAACATCAACTGTTAATTACAACATCAGATTAGCACAATAGTTTCATTCTATTATCCTCCAGTGTGAAGTGTAAAAGTAGAACAAATGAAAAGGAGCTAAAATTGAAGGCTTGCTAGAAAGGAAATATCAAGCTTTCCACTCAAACATGTCAAATGTACAACATATTGACTCAACTCACTGGTGTGACAATGTTAAAAGCAAAATTAATATTTCCTCACTTTTACACATATTGTGAAGAATTGTTCATTGTATGCTTGATTGTGCAGGGCTGAATTTCCAAGGAGGATAACTCTAACAGGTATATCATCCCAAGAAGGATAACTCTGTTTGACTGGTCATCATGCCAACCCAGCATAATTTACAGCATGCATATTCATTAGTCCAACACAAACTCAAGTTAGCTATATCATATCACTGAACTTTGTGAAATTGATACAAACAGAACAAGCATATATGTCAGGCACGTGCAAATGAAGCAAACAGAATAATTATTAAATAAATATTATTATTAAAGTGCATTGACTCTACTTAACTAGTTATGTCATTGTCTTGGTGATAGCACTGAATTAATCAAAGCTTTGCTTTTCTGAAAATTAAGCACATACAGTGTATAACCCCAGTGAACAAACTTCAAATCAAACTGGTGTGTTTATGTTAGAAGTGCAATATTATTCATTATTTACCAATTTTATTTCACAATAATCAGCTGATCCCTGAAAACAGTATAAGCTTCTTAATAATTACTCACATATCCATATATCAATTTATTCTAGTCAACTCATTGACATCAAGCTGAATCATTTTTTTAACTAAACGTTCAAGAAACAGCCTTCAATCACTGAAGCATGTAAAAGTTTGAACTGGAATTCAAGCAATTAATAGCAATATTACAAACTTCTAGTAAGTGTCTGTGAGAGCATAAATAACTAGTGGTTATAGATCTACATATACAACTATTTACAGAGTGACCTATAACCAGTAGAACTTTCTCTACAAAATGCCCAGATAATAACCGAGTTGGATTGTCTACACTTCGTTGTTCAATAAAGCAGAAACAGAACACTTAAAATGATTACAAAACAAAAGACAAATAAATGGCAACAAAGTTCCCTTCTCTAGTTTCAGTGTCAAGCACAATGTCATATAGGCATGTCATATTGGTATACAACACCATGTCATAGGCATACAACATCATGTCATATAGGCATACAACACATGTCATACAGGCATACACCACATGCCATACAACACAATGAAATAGGCTTACAACACAAACTAAAATAACGCACAGAAGACCGAATGAGCTTTATACGGAACTATCCAAAAATACACAAAATTTATACAGGCATCTCCAAAGAACTATAACTGGACAAATGTTGGGTTTCGAGCAAGCAACTTAAGCTGCTCACCAGTGTAAAGAATAGTACCAGTATTTAACTTTTTAATAATGCATGATTTTGTATTCATACATGTATTTGTGTATATGAGGAAAATCAAAGAAAAAAATTCATAGGTTCGTGTGCATTTTTTTCTAGCTCGAAACAAAATTAAGTGGACTGACCTATGCTCCATGCTCCACTCTGAAAACATGGGAAATAGCCCTGATTTTGAAGCTTATTCGTGAAAAAATATCAGCAATATTGAACTTTTTCTTACATTCTAATTATTTGAAGATATTCAACGTCTGTCAAAATTGATCAAATATGATGAACCAGAAGATTTTTAAAGGAAATCCTTATCTCTTCACCTAATAAAGGGAGATAACCTACATGGGAAAATAGCTGCCAAAGTTCAAAATCACCAGCGGTCTGTACATGTACCAGTTAATCCTGTCAATGCCAGATTGTTGTCTTACTTTTGACAGTGTTTTTTTTTCTTTTGACATGTATGACTGAATACCTCAGGAATTTTAATTTTTGGCAGTTTTCTTTCAAAAACTATTGCTACCTTCTGTATGTTCTGATAATTTGAGCTTATCACATCACCTGACCCATAGTCTCTGATACAATGGTACATGTGTATTTGTAGTTGACAAGTTATCTAACCTGATGTGGCTTTCATAGACATCTCAACTTCACTATCACATAACCTATGCTTAGGCAGCTATGTTCAGATGGCTAACTTGTAACAGATCATTGTTTTTATGGAAAAACTTGGTCAAGTTTTAATAGTTTTCGTTGATATCCAAGCCATGGCAGTAGACTAATAGTTTTGCACGAAATGCTGACCGCCCAATTAAATAGTTTAGCTGTTAATTCAACTATGTCATGTCTCTGATTATATATTGCCAGCTACATTTCAGGTACATGTCGTAGTTCCATGTAACTCAGCTGACCTGCAACTTTTGGTAGTTTTTCACGAGGTCTAAAACTTTCGATGATCTGGAAGACGCCACATCGCTGCATTTCTCTGTTTTCTCCCTGAGGATAACTGGCGGCTTCTGTTCAAAGACAGAACATGTGATCATAAGAAATCCACACACATTCTAATAATGGAAATGAGGAATATAAACCCAGATTGGCAAGTATTGTTAACACTCACACCAAACATACACTGACAAAAATTTACCAATTTTCTTCTAAGGCTTCTAACACCCTGTTATAAGAATTTCATAATCTTTAATTTAACATGTCCTAATCGAAATAAAGCCCTTGGCAGTCAGTTTCAGTGTCAAGCCTCGGGGTCAGATAACTTCTGTGAAAATTGAAACCACTACCACAGTGACGTGTGTTTATTTCTGAATGAACTCCTCTTACCTCATCCACTTTCTTCTCTGGTGATTTCAGTTGTGCTGGTTTCTGTTGTGTATGGACATTCTCAGACTTCTCTATTATCTCTATCTTCTTCAATTCTGGAGCTTTATTTTCACCTGTGCTGCTGTCTTTCTTCTTCTGGAGATTGCTTCTCCATGCTGGAACATTTGACGGTTTACTCTCTTCTTTTTGCTCTGCCAATCCAGTTTTCAGAGCTGATGTGTTGACATTGGAGGGCAGAGTACTACCAGTCGAGGGTTTCTCTATAGTAAAACTTCTCCCGGGCATCGCATTGTTTCCCTTGCTCAGCCCAGAAGATGCAGGCTTCTCGATGGTAAAACTTTTCACAGCTGGTGTTGTGGGCTTCTCAATGATAAAACTTTTTCCAAATGATGGTTTATTAGTTGGGACCACTGGATTCACTCCTTTGGAATCCTGGGTATTTCGTACAAATGTCACAGGTGGTTTATTTACCAAAACGCTCTTTGTCTCTGTTGTATTACTAGAGGTCTTATTATCCTGGTCAGCAGGTTTTACAGGAGGCTTCGTCTCTTGAAGCGAAGTCTTCGTTACAGGTTTAGAGTCTGTCAAAGGCACCTTTGAAGGGGGTTTGGTATCAGCTACGGAAACTTTCGGAGCAGTTTTTGTATCTGGTATTGATGTACATGTACCAGCATTCGAGGCTGCTTTCATTTGTGATGGTGGTGATTTCATTGGAACAGAAGTCTCTGTCTTCGTTATCTTGAAGGCAGCCCCACCACCAGTTACAAGAGAGCTCTTTTGTGTCCCTGCAATTTGCAATGGGGTTGTTTTTGTTGGAATAGAGGTCTCTGGTTTTGATATTTTGAAGGAGGCCACTCTACCTGTTACAGTAGAGCCCTTCTTTGTCTCTGTTATTTGCGATGGTGGTGATTTAGTTGGAACAGAAGTCTCTGATTTCGATATCTTGAAGGAGGCCACTCGACCAGTTACTGGAGAGCTCTTCTGTGTCTCCCCAATTGGTGTGGGTTCTGTAGTTTTCTTTGACACATCAGCTGCCTCTTTTTCATCATCTGTAGTTTTCTTTGACACATCCGCTGCCTCTTTTTCGTCTTTGGGTGTTGAAGATTCCTTTTCCTTGCGCTCAGTCTTTTTTTTCCTGGCCATGACGACCCAGATTGGTTCAGAGGAGTCCATGCCACCCTTCAGAGAGAGCCTTTTGGGCTCAGGGCGTTTAGCAGCTGTCGTTATAACTGTACTTACAGGTCGAGATGGGACAGATGATGCTAATGGAGGCACAGTTTCTGCACTACTGTCACTGCCTTCTGTGACCTGTGGTTTATTTCTGATGAACGTAACATTATCATAGTCATTCCGTTGAGCTATTGTGGCAGATTTGTCACTTACTATTTCTTTCGCGAGAGGTTGTTCAGGAAGAGTTCTACTGCGTCCTTGTCTCCTTAACTTATAGTCCTCTTTGGGAGAAGCCAGCCTTTGCAAACCACCACCAACAGTTATTTTTCCTGAATCTCTAACTTCTGTTGTAGATTCTTGTTCAACACTTTTAAACTTAACACTAACATCTTTTGGGGGACTAGACGATTCTACCTTTGCAATGTTCGTAGAAACAGAATCTTTGATAACTGGAGAATTCTGCACTGGAGCAGATAATGTGGGTCTCAAAGGCTCTTTGACCACCAAAAAACTTGGTTTATCACCAGTACTGCTCATAGAGTTCACCTTGCTAACATTCCCTGGTTTCGTGTTCTCAGATACTGTCTTGGTTTTGCTCGACACTACCCCCTGTGATTTCTCGGAATCTATTATCTGAGGTGTACCCTGAGTTTGGTCTGTCTTTGTCAGAACTTTACTCTCCACCTTTGTGACGGAGGGTTTTTTCACAGCTGGATCCTCGCTTACGTTCTCTTTGTCGCTGTCCTGGGATGTATCTTCAACAGTTTTTGCTGGCGTCTTCTTTAACCTGTTAAACATCTGAGAAAGCTCAGATCCCTCTGTTGAGGATTTCTGAGGAGTAGACTCTGGCTGTTTCTCGGGCGTTTCAGGTTTGCTTCTCTCCTCTGTGGGAGCAGACTTGGAGACTGGACTAACTGAGGAGTCGGTTCCCTTGTCAGCCTCTTCCTCAGACTGACCACCAGATGGTGTTCTGGCCACAGGGACTTTACTACCTCTGCCCGCACCAGGAATAGGTATTGGGGTAGACTGTTCCATGGCAGATTTTTTTGTCGTCGGTTTCTCCCCTGGTTTCTTCTCCTCCGGGTCTGCTTTCTTCACTACTGGCGACGTCTCCAGGACAACTTCCTTGGTAGCTGGAATAAAACAAACAAAAATAAGATAATCTGATATAAAACAAAGATGCAGAAAAATCCAAGTTTATTACAAACTTGATGACGGCTGAATGTTAAAATGATAGCTAACATGGCTTTTCAAATAGGATAAAGCTTTGGCAATACATTTCTCCAAAACTCCTCAAAGAGTGAGTGAATATGATTTAACGTCGCTTTCAACACTATTTCATTCATATCACGACGTTTGGTTCCTATTCCTTTTCACACCTGGAAACCAAATGGGTAGGGTCCTATTCCTCTTAACATCTAAGACCCCACCTGGGACCCCATGGGTGGGGTCCTATTTCTTTCCACACCCGGGAACCTCATGGGTGCTCCATTATCTCACGGGTGCCCCAGTTAGTCGCCTCTTACGACAAGTTCTCTGAGGGGCTGAGGTCTATGGAATTGATAACACAATTGAATTTCACGTGTGTAGAAACAGCTAGTACCACATTGATCTATTGCCAAAGGACACCAGTGACTGCTGTAATCATTATCATTAAGAATCACATGCCAAACTACCTTCTCTTCCATGGTTACGTAATCATTTGTCTAAATTTTGATGATGATTGGTCCAAGATTCAAAGATTGGACATTGCAAAGAAGACACATACCGGTACCAGCAGGAGGTGACAGCTCCATCTGAAACATGTTCTCATCTACGCTAATTTTGGTGGTTGATTCCTCACTCAGACGTGGCAAGGCTGAGGCATTAGACACCTTCTGAAATAACAGGATCATATAAATAATTAGTAGTCATGTTAGAATGCAGCCTTTTGAGTGGATGAGCACAGAATAAATCTATGAAGACATATAGTACCCTGGTGGCAGGGGCAATAACTCTTTAGGGCTAATCATTTTTACATTGTACCCACTTAAGGACTCGAGGCCTGGGGAATAGGCTCAAACTATCGATATTTTTTTCTTTTCATATTTCAAAAGTTGAAAAAAAAAAGTGTTTCTGTTATTTTCCTTAAAAAATGTTTGCAAACGTGAAATTTTAGCTCTCAAAAATTCACTGTCTGTGGAAGAACTCTGTGCTGTGGGGATTAGTGCGCATTACTCACAGTCGGTGTTATCGCTGCTGCGACTTCGCACCTTGGCTAATCACTTGTCACTGCAATACACACAATTCGCACGCTGGGCTCATTTATACAATTAGTTGTTTTCTACTACATTCATGCCAAAGCCGCCATCGTTTACAAAATATTGAACAGGAAATTATATGGTCTATCTCAGTGTTTTCGCGCCACATGACAAAATAAAAAAATACAAACACACTGCTCAGGTGGTCAACCATTTCCGGAAAGCATGTGGTATATGCAGCTATATATATTGCAAATTTGCGTAATGTTTTTCATAATATCTCACTTGACATTCTATCAACATATCTTACTTGCCAACACAATCATGGGAAGAAAACGTTACAAGATTAGTAGGACACGCATGCAGGCAAAAAGAAACTTTGATAAACATTATTACAAGACTCCTGCTGTTCGGTCATATATACCTCCGATTCAGTATTACTTCATACAGCATTATCGCATTATACATGCGGCAAGTGAGGTATTCATTCAAAATAAATACTTGACGTATTCACCATCGTACATATAATTATAAACATAAGGCTGCACCTAAAAGGTGCTTTGACCCCTCAGCACAATATGTCCAGCGAATAACAGGTTGACATAAAAATCTGCTGAATTCTGTCAAATTTATTTACCCACATATGTATTAATGTTGATTCAAGAGAATACTCAACGATTAGTATTTGCTAGTACCGGCTTCAGTCATCAATCCTGTGAAGGGATATCGATCCAAGACTGTGTGGATCGATACCTCAAGAAAAGTTAGTAAAGATCTGGTGAATAGTTCTTCCATCTAAAGTTGAAGATTTCGTAATGCGACGAATCATGGAAAACTGGGTGGACATCTGCAAATTTCTTCCAAAATGTGTTGGGCAGAAAAGAATTTTCCGTTTCAATGAGATGAACATGATTTGTAGTCTGTAGTTTTGACATAGCTTTGGTGTTTTATGCTTCTGAACTAAAAAAACAAATGATTTTTGTAATGCGCACTTAAACACTTTTCGGGAATGCGGAACCCTTTTTGACAGCGCAAAAAGGAGCGCTGTGTGTGACCGTAAACGGAATAATATAAAAACGCAAACTGAATGATATTTTTGCCAAACAGAGTGCTAAAATAGGGGATATTAAACACCTTTACTAAGGCTGTATCAGTTAAGTAGTAAATAGTAATCCAGGGTCGTAATAAACTGGAATAACACGAAATAAACATTATAGTGCACATCTGTCCATAACTCTGTAAAGAAATGACGTAACACGAAATAAACATGACGGTGCACATGTCTGGGTTACTAGTGATATTCACTGTGAGTATCAGAGCTGTCAGTCAAATTGTAACTGAGATCTAGCCCGGACAAAAGTTAGTGACGGAAAATTTCAAAGGGCCATAACTCTGTACAGAAATGACGTAACACGAAATAAACATGACAGTGCACATGTCTGGGATACTAGGGATATTCACTGTGAGTATCAGAGCTGTCAGTCAAATATTAACTGAGATCTGGCCCGGACAAAAGTTAGTGACGGAAAATTTCAAAGGGCCATAACTCTGTTAAGAAATGACGTAACAAGAAATAAACATGACAGTGCACATGTCTGGGATACTAGGGATATTCACTGTGAGTATCAGAGCTGTCAGTCAAATAGTAACTGAGATCTAGCCCGGACAAAAGTTAGTGACGAAAAATTTCAAAGGGCCATAACTCTGTAAAGAAATGACGTAACACGAAATAAACATGACAGTGCACATGTCTGGGATACTAGGGATATTCACTGTGAGTATCAGAGCTGTCGGTCAAATAGTAACTGAGATCTAGCCCGGACAAAAGTTAGTGACGCAAAATTTCAAAGGGCCATAACTCTGTAAAGAAAAGACGTAACGCGAAATAAACATGACAGTGCACATGTCTGGGATACTAGGGATATTCACTGTGAGTATCAGAGCTGTCAGTCAAATAGTAACTGAGATCTAGCCCGGACAAAAGTTAGTGACGCGAAATTTCAAAGGGCCATAACTCTGTAAAGAAATGACGTAACGCGAAATAAACATGACAGTGCACATCTCTGGGATACATGGGATATTCACTGTGAGTATCAGAGCTGTCAGTCAAATAGTAACTGAGATCTAGCCCGGACAAAAGTTAGTGACGCGAAATTTCAAAGGGCCATAACTCTGTAAAGAAATGACGTAACGCGAAATAAACATGACAGTGCACATCTCTGGGATACATGGGATATTCACTGTGAGTATCAGAGCTGTCAGTCAAATAGTAACTGAGATCTAGCCCGGTGGGCTGAGGGGTAAAAAGGCAAACATTATTCCCGCAAATTGTATACTTTCGCGATAATAGTAAAGTTTTTAACTCCACCGGAAATGGCCGCTGCCAGTTTTTTTTCCCGTTTGAGGTCTGTGGACTGACCAGTTCCTGTTTTCTTCTCTTTCCTTGAGCTAGACCTTTTTCAGTCGGCAATTAAATCCATGAATGTCCAATTGCCACAAATCACATCTCTGTTGTCTGTAAGCCTTCTATAGAATGCTCGACGTCTACTCAATCACCTGCGGTGAGGGATTTCGGAAGGCGTGAAAACTGACCATCGGGGCATATTCCATCATAAAAATTCATCTTCGCGACTGGTTTTCTACACTTTCTCAAAATATATTGTTCCAAAGTGATTAAAGAACGTTGGTCTATAATCCCTATATGTTGTGTGAGAATATTGTGTCATTATCATCAAGTAGCGGATAATAATTACAGAATATCATTTGAAAAGTAGATTATTTTTGTTTACGGTCTATATCCGACATATTTTTTTACACAGCTGGTACATACAAACTTGCTAATAACTTCTTTATTTTTCATCTGATCATGTCAATTTTTGGGGAGCATAATATATACATTACAGTCCGAACGGATGTGTCTCAGTTTTTCAAAATGTTGCTTTGTTTTGAAGTTATTGGAACTTGAATTAGACTTTCATTTTGTTTCAAAAAATAAACTTTACAACGCTCTCAAACTTTTTCTAAGAGTTTAAAAAAAACCCTGAGACATACTTATTTGGTTTGAAAGGTTTATTATCACCATGCAAAATCTCAGACTCGTTACTTGTAAAATAATAGGTGAAATTAGCGATATAAAAAAAGACATTTTTTTTAAATAACTTATCTAACTGCAACAAAACCGGTGAAATAAACGTAAGAACTAAATTGTTACTTTATTTGGAACGTCCGAATCGTGATCTTTCCAACCATATAAAACATATATGTATGTGAAGTGGTTGTGATGAAATGAGACAGAATGCACGAGGGTGTCTAGTATGAGGCGCTACCCCGGGCCTCGAGTCCTTAACAGGGGAATGAACTCTGCAGGAGGTAATTATTCTTTCAATATTATCCTCCTGACTGGAGAATGAACTCTGCAGGAAATAACTATTGTCAAATGTTGGCATACAAAGTGTGACTATTTTAGTCTCTTGCCAGTAAGACATTCAGTGTACTAAATCTATTATTGACTGTTCACCTGGGATGCATCTCCCTATATGTCCTCTGAAGGTGAATACTGGCCTCAGGCTTCACCCTCAGAGACTATCACCTCCAGAGGACAGGACAGGGAGACAGATCCATCGAGGACAGGCAATAAGAGATAAACACAATAATGCTGTAACAGAATGGCTGACATAGTTGTTAATGAAGGGAAGTAAACCAGAGAAATAGATCACTGTGTGGCAAGCCCCCCACCCTCTCTCCACAATCACTAATGAGGTCATATTGCAAGTGAGGATAGTTTTTATAGAAGAGCACTGGCATATCTCCAGCAGTATAACATTCAGTTGTTATACATTGTCAGTGGTGTAACTTAACATCACAGGGCAAGCTAAGAGTTTAAACTGGTTGCCCTGAATCAAATATTTATTCCCACTTTGCTCTGTCATAGGCATCATCTCATAAAGGCATATATTATGATGGGGATTTTCACAAGTGAAAAGATATTCCTGCATCCACCATGTGTTCATGGTAAAAGACTGAACATTGCAATAATTTGATTGGAACTAAATCTACTTGCCATGAAGGGCAACTACAAATTCAATTTCACTTGCCCCCAGCAGATTTTGGTTGTCCCGGGCAAGTGTTAAGTTAGACCACTGATTGAGTCCAACAGTTAGGCAATTAAGACACAGATATTTATCTTATAACCAAAGGAAATCTGTTCATATATTATGTGTATATGTATATCATATATATCTGATATCAGCAGAAATATATTCACTCTCAGCTATCCAGGCAAAACTAATAAATCATTCAATTGCCAAAGCATGTAACCTCTTGATCTGTCCATGTAACATCCTCTGACCATGCTGACTGCATTGGAAGGAAAAACATCTACATCAGAGAGAGATGGAAAATGCATCCAGTTTTTCTCATAGAAGAAGGAACAATTTAGCTGCTCAATTATTTGAGAAGAGTACACATTACACCAGCATGTTTAGCTGGGACATCAAGCTCACTCTCCTTCATTTGGTGATGGATGATGCAGATTGGTTGAGATCTCATGGGTACAAAAGCTGCACACCATGTTTTAACCCCAATGCAATCAGAGGGTATACAATGACAGGAGAAGGTATACAATCTGATACCATGAGACTGAACTGGAACAATACAGGTATCGTTTCACATCATTTATACTTCTATCCGTCCGACCAGGTAAAACATGAATCGTGCAAAGCACTGAGAACCCCTCAGCCTTGGAGGTATTAAAATAGGGCCTTTGTTCAAGAACAAGCAGTTAATTACAACAACCAATTGGTGACAAAATTGAAAGTTTAACCTAGTAGTGAATAAGAAAATATAGGTCAATGTGACTAATTTTAGTAAGGTTTCTGTACCAGGATCACATCTATGTGATTTAAGTTTGGTACTCCTGTATATCCATGAGACATGTTGGTGATGGACATATTACATACGTACACACATGGTGACAATACTCCAAGGTCAATTTTGGTTGAAGCTCACATATGTGTCCAATGTAAGATCAGTTAGCCTAGGCATAATCATTCATAAATAATGGTAGTTAATAACCAATAGGTGAAAAATTTGACCCAGTGACTGTAGGTCAATCTCACTTTGTGATATACTTCTGTTCTATGGTCACATGCATGTGACTCCTAGGCATATAGCCTTTCTTGAGATTGGTGGTAACAATCAATTCATGATAAGTTGACACAGTTTGACCTGGTGACCTGGGAAAATATGGGTCAATCTCACTGATTTTCAAAAGGCTTCTGCTCTGTGACCATATATGCATGTGTGATGTAAGATTGGTATTCCTAGGCAGTCATTCTTGAGATAAGGTGCATGGTAATGACAAATCGGAGATGGACGTACATGATTTCGACAATTTGCCCGATGGATAAAATGGCTCCTATTCAAATGTAACTCATCATTGATACATGTATGTCTTTCTGTAAAACATAAATACATGTACCTAGACAAGATTGACAAAATAGCATCCCAGTATGGAATGTTAATCAATGATTAAGGTTGAAGTAATTACAATGTACGTGACCATCTTCTTACCTGGTGAGGGGGTTTCTTCCCCTGTCTTGGTCCTCTCCGTGATGGAGGTGCCACAGATATTCTGTGCTTGGCTGCATCACTTTTCAATGCCACCGTGGGCTGGACGGCACTCAAGTCCAGGTCCATGCTCGATTCTGGACAAAATAAATTCACAAAGAATGTTACGTAAACATAGTTTCTCACTGATAGAGCTTAATCGAGGCCCTCGAGTCATTAACATGGGGTGATATGAGTATCCTAGCATCCGATATAAATCTTGGCAGATGTTATCCAAGTCTCGAATCGTGACAATAAGCCAAGATAGTGTAGATGAGGTTCGATGCTTGACGTCGGAGCAGAACAAATTGTCGGCATGTCTGCGTATAATTTGTCAGTGGGACATACTGGCCAGAAGGCATACTTTGACAGCTGGCTTCTTTATTGGTATACATTTACATATATATATATAGGTACATACATATGTGCATATATAAACTCTGGCAATCACCCGAGATGTTCATTATATGCATAGAAGGAAGTTGATCATTAGACATAGTTTACCACTCATGTGGAAATGTCAAAACTCCTTGCAGGTGCGGTTGCCTAACATGCATACAAGAAAACCAGATTAAGAGCTTAAAAATACAGGACATAGAAATTATCTTTTATAAAGAATTCATACATGTATGTATTACGGGCTTTCACAAATAGCTACCCCATACATAAACATGCTTTGTATGTGTAATAATGCTGTACTAGTCTACATACGATATCAGCCACCTACCTTTAACAATTCAGAACCATTCAGTAATACTATTAGTTTTCCACATATTTACCACATGTGTTCAACTGTTGTACACCAAGATTACTATAATCGACACACACAACCCGATATGAACATCAGACACAAAGATGGACTCAAATGAAGGTACATATTATATTAGACACGTAAAATAGAACACTTTTCTAACTGTATTATATCCAGTTAACAATCACAATGATCCACTAACAGGTAGATAAACAGATAAACAAGGCACTGAAAACCCTTCATATGGATCCTCTTCTCTTTACATCTCTGAATATTCAAGCACGAGTGAACAGGTTTTCATGTTAGTCGGTAATTAATTTTGACATTTAAAAAAATTGAACAAATACGACGAAGAAAAAAAAAAGTATTACTCCACCGCACCCCCAGGGCAGACCAATTTACTCATAAAATTAATAAAATCTGCCCAGCTTAATTAAACAGGTTACAAACAAAAGGTTATTCTTGCAATTACTGTGTCCTAACCAAGTAGACCAGTTTTAGAAGGCTAAGAAAAAAGCAGATCAGCAAGTCTCAAGTCAGTAGAACTGTCCGAACTCTTTGATTGTTGCATTTGCAGGTGTTTTTATTTTACACTGGCGGGCATAACACACAAGAAGTATGTCAGGTCTATTCAAGTCAAACACTTGTTCATATTCTTGAAAAGTCAACACAGCTGGTCAACAACCTAGCAAAGTCACCAACGTATCACAGATACAGTCAACTCACCAATATATCAAAGATCTCGTTAAGTCACCAACTTGTAAAAAAAAAATCTAGCTGAAACCCCAAAATGTCAAGATCCAGCTTCGTCACCACTGTGACAAGAGAGTGAGTGAGATTTAACGATGTTTTCAACATTTATTATTTCAATCATATCATGATGAACCAACTAAGCACCACCCAGCCAAGTTGCATTCCTGCTGCTTCAAAGAAGAAATCTTTGAAGCAGCATGGAACCACACCCTCCATCCACCCTATAAAACCCTGAGGACAGCACACAAGACACAGACAGGACGTCTACATGGAGCAATAAAGACAAGTGATATTAAAGTGCCAATAATAGTCCAGTCAACTCACCAACATTATCAAAGATCTCTTCAAGTCACCAACTTGAAAAAAAATCTAGTCGAGTCAACATGTTAAAGATGCAGCCAAGTCACCAAGGTGACAATGGTCCAGCCAAGTTATCAACATGCTAATAGTCCAGTCAAATCACCAATATGACAATGGTCCAGCCGAGTTATCAACATGACATTGATCCAGCCAAGTTATCAACACCCTAATAGTTCAGCTAAGTCACAAATGTGACAATGGTCCAGCCAAGTCATCAACATGATGATACATCACATAGCCTAGCCAAGTCATCGATGTGACAATGGTCCAGCCAAATTATCAACATGCTACTAGTCCAGCCATTGCCAATGGTTCAGTCAAGTCCAGCCAAGTCAATGATCACCAAGTGTGGGATGTATGAATAACATTTGATCCCATCGGCCTAGTGTGAACTTGCCGTCCCTTTCACATGAGCAATATAAATCTCCGGTATAGACAGATGAAGGGCATTCAATAAGGGGAAACAGAAGTAGTTGGGGGAAAAATAGTCATGTTTATTTGTATGGAAAGTTGGCTAGAGACAACTAGATATAAAACCAACCACCCGCTCTGATAAGAGGAGCATTAAAGTGACTCTCAATTATGTGTAAGGAAATGTTCACATGTATTGTTGGTTAATGTAAAATGTTAAAGGCATAGTACGATAGGCCCAGGTGTATTATACAGACAAGGGAAATATTTACCAAATACAAAAACATGGGTCTGTGCCTGATAAATTGAAACCTTCTGGGGTTACAATTATCCCAATATTGCAGACAACACACAAATTTCAGCTTCTGCCAAGATATATTGGAGATATATATGCTCAAAGACAATATATGAGGGTCGGGCGAGGGCTAGTTTGGGAGATAGACGGTGTGGCTCGGCGACCTGGGGATGAGGACATGCTCTCCTTGAGGGTAGTGGGAGGTGTGCTGACATGAAAGCAATAGAAAGCTCCCTGCACATGAAACAACCACACTGACAACTGCATGCCATCATCTGTCAGTCTGAAAAACCACAAGGTGGAATTCAATTCAATTCAGAAAATTGATCATATGCACAGTGTGCACCCAAACTTTAGGAACTCAGTTGTAATTAATATAGTAAGTTACATGTGTGGACACAAATGGTTCATATTATACATCTGAAATAAACTATGGTTCATGCAAAAGCTTTAGAGTACATCATATGATGTGGAATAGAATGATTTCATAGCAAAATTGAAGGAAATGTTGTCCTTCATTTAAGGTGACACGAAATTCAAAACTAACACGGGTTCGGTACTGCAGTGATTCCCCCGCCAGTTATATCATACGAGTGCTCATTCACCCCCATGTTGCAAACCTTGGTATTGGGTGCATGGATGTGATAGTGAGGTAGTGAGGTAGAGAGGTACTCCGGATTGTTGGAACTATCACACAATATACTACCAAATTTGAAGTGTGTAGCTGCAATGGTTTGGTTTCTAAAGCATTAACATCATTCTGTGGACATTTTCCATTTGTTGCCATGGAAACTACAAAAACACCAAGCACACAATAATGCTACCAAATTTGAAGTGTCTAGCTGCAATGGTTCTGTTTCTAAAGCATTAACCTCATTCTGTGGATATTTTCCATTATGTTGCCATGGAAACAGCAAAAACACCCAAATTTACCCAATTTCAATAGGCTTGTGCTTTACCACCCAACAATGCTGTATACCAAATTTGAAGTCTCTAGCTGCAACGGTTCACCTTTGAGAGCGTCACGTCATCCATGTGGATATTTTTCGTTATGTTGCCATGGAAACCACAAAAATCAACTAAATGTGCCCAATTTCAATAGGCTTGTGCTTTACCACCCAACAATGCAGTATACCAAATTTGAAGTCTTCAGCTGCAACGGTTCACCTTTTAGAGCGGTCACGTCGTTATATGGATATTTTTCGTTATGTTGCCATGGAAACCACAAAAATCAACTAAATGTGCCCAATTTCAATAGGCTTGTGCTTTACCACCCAGCAATGCAGTATACCAAATTTGAAGACTCTAGCTGGAACGGTTCACCTTTTAGAGCGGTCACGTCGTTCATCCAGCCAGCCAGCCAGCCATCCAGCCAGCCGGACAGAGTGATGACATGATCCCATCCGGCATATATGCCGATGGGATAAGAGAACTATGAGTCCGGAGTGTAATCTCAGCAGGCCAACTGGACCATTCTTCACACTCACCTGTTTGTGATGCTGGTTTCTTCCTGGTGACGACAGAGGCGACACTGGCTCTCCAGTTTGTCTGAAAGAGATCCTCCTGTGGATGCAATAGGACAGACTATAGATGAAAGATGGAGTGAGGCAAACTAGAAGCAACATTTCCCATGTGGAGTGAAAATGTGACATGATAGATTGAACTGTAATGACAATTCCAAATGGTGGACACCTTGCATGTATATGCAGCTTGTTAACTGTAATGTAAATAGAGGAGGAAAATAATTTGCTCAGCAATTAGTATTGAGAGATTTAAATTTGATCAGTAAAACCTCTCTGGCCATATAAAGACTGCCATTTTGATCAGTTAGTATCTAAACTTCATCAGCAAATTATGCTGATCACTGACCCTTATTTCCATCCCTGTTATGGTCTTGAGCACAAGAAAGAGGGAGACCAGAATATTTTTAATTGTAGGACTATTTGATCGCATATCTATCACAATATGGTCTAGAATGAAGTCAAAATGTCCCGCATTATTTCTCATGTGCCCAATAACAATAGAAAAGAAATTGCGTTTGATGTACACACATGGGTTTAGATCCACGGTTTTTCAGTTGCAGAAAGATCATTACATGACATATCTACATGTAAACTAGCCCCCTCCTTGTATCATTGGGAATCTTGAGACATGTGGTAATAATGAGAACAAGTGTCAGAGATTTTGTACGAAGGAATCTTGATTAGATCAATCTCAATAGTTATTATTATAACACAGGAAGGAAGCAATCAGAGATTGCTCAATTGTATGCCCCCCCCCCCCCCTCCACTTTAATCCGACACTGCCCCGCCATTGTTCTGTTCTGTATTGGTCGGTGGAGGCCTTCATGATTATGAAAATTCTATTTCAGTCAATTTTTTTGCCATGCCTCGCATAATACATATTCAAAGTATCGACCAACAAGTGCTAATACAATGTTTTGATGCAAGATGGTCGCCGGGGCTTTCGTCAAATCCGAAAATGAGACCTACATTCCTTGGGAGTATATTGTGGTAAAATTATGAAGCGATCAGTAAACTTTGAATTTTGCACCCAATTAAATCTTTTTGGGGCAATTTCATACTTCAGGACCTATGTGGTCTGCTTTGGAATGTAGAAGGACATATATATAGCCATTTTCCCGGTCCAAATCGGTTATGGACTGAGATCCAGCCTGGACAAATAAATATATCCCATTCACTTAGGTTTGATAAACAAAGGATCATAACTCTTGAAAATATAACCGAAAGCAGAGAAACTTCATGCTGCACAACTATGGGGCATTGACCACATATCATGCAAATTTCATACTTGTCCATACAATATTAACCGAGATCCAGCCTGGACAAGTCCCTAGTCACAAAGATTTGAAGAAAAAAAGGACCATAACTCTTGAAAATATATGCGAAAGGTGGAGAAACTTCACACTGCACAACTACAGGGCACTGACCACATATCCTGAAAATTTCATAACTGTCCCAACAATATTAACCGAGATCCAGCCCGGACAAGTCCCAATTCACGGAGATTTCAGGAACAAAGGGCCATAACTCTTGAAAATATCAGCGAAACGGGGAGAAACTTTACGCTGCACAACTGTGGGCACTGACCACATATCATGCAAATTTCATACTTGTCCGTACAATATTAACCAAGATCCAGCCCGGACAAGTCCCATTCACAGAGATTTCAGAAAAAGGGCCATAACTCTTAAAAATTATACCGGAACTCGGAAAAAAACTCTACGCTGCACAACTACGAGGTACTGGCCACATTGCATGCAAGTTTCAATCCTGTCCATCAAATATTAACCGAGATATTGCGCGGACAAGAAACTCAGACGGACAGACGGACGGACGGACAAAGCGATCGCTATATGCCCCCCCTCTAATTAGAGGGGGGGGGGGGCATAATGAGATTCATTGATATGAGCAATCTGATGAAGGATCAATCAGACAATCCACCCCCTAGAGTTGATCCATATACCAGCAGCAAGGACTGCTATTTCCTCAACATTTCTGGCAGATCTTTTGGTAGATTGTACCATTCTGGTTTTATAAGTCAGTTAAAATTGTAGAATATACATGTAACCATAGAAAGTATGGTTCAGAGAAATCAATGAAACTTGTTTTCAGTGTTGAATTTACGAAAAACAACAGATCTGAGTCAATAAACAAAGATCATAAAGAAGCAAACTATTAACCAAATGCTAACAAAATCTATCCACCACAAAAAAAGGATCATGCAGGTACTTCAGAAATCAAAATATCTTCTGGATAATTAGGTGATAAATATGTGTATGAGATGTAGCAATTGGACATGTTGGAGGGTCTTGAACAATGGTAATATCAGTTAAGGTGGATATATGATAAATCAACCCAAAATACATGTGATGATCAGGTCTCACCATGGTAAAAACACTTGGAAAGATGATGTTTATGAAGATACCACTTACCCTCACATAAATGTACTGGAGGATTCCAGACTGTAAAAGTTATATTTGGAGAACATTAAAGAAGTGGCTTACAAGTTGTGTTGACAATTTGAGACACTAATGACACATACACATGGAACATTTTTGTTTTGTTCTAACTTGAAAGGGTTCACATCAATGATCAGTCCATGATTTTGAGTACGATAATTCCCCTAATAATTCGATCACCAGAAGTGCAGCAAAGATGGTGTATATCTGGCAATATTCTTCATGGCATCAGCTACAAAGTGTCACATTTTGTCATTATATGACTTTTCTTCAATTTGAATGAAGAATGGGAATGTTACTTTTTCTCTGTGTTTGAATAACAGAGTTGAAAAGTGAACTTCCTGTGATTGAATTAGGGGAATTACCGTAGGTGAGAATTCAATATTTTAATATCTACACCAGGTTCATGTGAAATGCTTGGTAATATCTTACCTCTTCGTTTTCTGACCCGTCCACACTGATTAAACTCTTGTCACTTTCTCTACTGGCTGATTTCCCTGGGGCACCCTGTCAAAAATAGAGGCAGAAGATAAATACATGATTATAATCCCTGGATAATATTAAGTACCCCCACAGCACTGACATGATCATCATTTCCCTATAATACCTGTCGTAAAAAGAGAAACATTGAAAAACAATTTACCTAATGTCACAATTCAAGAATCTATGGCAGTATGAAATATTTGGCAGTGACTAGGACAACAAGTAAATATAATTCAGCAACATTTGCCAGTAACATGTAAATCACGATTAGCGTAGCGCACATTTCCTTATTTATTGCTATGTCATTTAATAAACAATAGATATGTAATCTCACAGCATGTGCTTTGACAAAACAGTAGCACGTACAGCTAGGAAATCTGTTCAAAAACATGAATAATACTCCTTAATATTCCTAAATACTGTCACCATGGTTATATGTGGTCAAACAACAGCTACGTACTTCATGTTAAATCTATCATAAACATGATGGATGTACATACATGTATACTGGTTATATTTGTGTTTGCCCAAAGTTAGAAATATATTAGACAAAAATAAAACTCCATAAATAATGTAACATAAAATTATGGAATTAAAGATTTACCAGCTCAACATACTTGTGCGCACGTTGACCAGTATGATATGTCAACCAGATGGACAACTGGCATTCAATACATTCAGAATACTTTACATACAAATACTTTTATAGGTATCAAGGATTAGGGGGCATTCAAGTATTATGTACGCAGCGAGGGGGGAGCGGTCTAAAGATCTGGATTTTTCCTATGTACACTTGGTTAAATTTTGCGTATTGTTGGGTTAGATTTAGATTTTTTGCGTACCTAACTTACATGGTGCCCTATTAACATTTTACATCCACTCTAAAGATACCCCCTGTCCACTTGTTGAATCAATTAAGTGGTCAGTGTATTTTCATTCAAACCCAGTTGAGAGTCAGAATGGACCAGGCTCACTACTGGATGTCGGACAACCTACCAGAAATGTACAGTGACCCCCTGGTACATGTAATAACATCATGAATTGTAGTCTCACAGAATGAAATTCAGAATTGTATCCCATAGGTGAGCATTCCTCACATAATTTGGCAGCAACCAAACTGGACAGGTTTACATTGTCTGAAACAACACAGGTGTACGTACATGTAACCTTATGTGGAACTAAGTGAATCAATAAATATTGTACATGTACCTCTAGGAATCATACTTTCATACGATGTAGTTCTTCTATGCAAAGCTAGTCCCGAGTCCGAATTGTTTGAAATTTCCTGTTCCACAGCACGAATATAATTCATTTGTACCTAGCTTTATCTTCAAAAACTGATACAAATACACTGAAAATGTACATCACCAACATAGGCGCAGCCCAAATCACGATAAAATCCACAAGCACAGGCAGTTTCCATCAAGAACTCCCAACTTGGTGGATGTGCAACTCACATATTTGAACATGTTCATCCAGCAATGAATATGCGAGGATATTGTTTTACAGGATTAGGCCTCAACCCAGCCACACCCTACTATATCCAGGCCAGTAGTCCCCACAACAGATCATACATGAGAGATAATCAATAAAAATTCAAACAGACTTGCATATGCATGATATATACAGAATACCTACAGCTATTAGTCTAAACCAAGCAAAATGACATCACTGTCAACAAAAGAAGAAGAAATATCAACTTCTGGAGCAGGTAACCTTGGTAGAAGATATCGCTGATTAATCTCCAATACAATGAACAATGGGCTTCTTTATTTATGCCAGTCTTCATAGGGAATCAATCCAGATCTATAAATAATCATAGTTATGCTATACCAGAAAAAAAAATTGAACATAACCAACTACATTGTACAAGAGCGCAATTAATTAATTCATAACCACATACATGTAGTGAATACCAATCAGAGCTAGGACATAACCTGTACAAACTATATTCATATTTATGGTAAGCCCTCTAAAAATTCAATCCCCCTATCAAAATTCAATCATCCCCAATTTTGGGGACAAAATTCAAATGGCTGTTCTAATAAATTTGATCATTCTCTAAAATCACTGAAAAATCAAAGATACATGTATGTAGAATGGATTATCTGCATGATTTTGTCAACTTTTGTTGTAATAAATTTGATCAGCCAGAAAGTTATGGTGGGAAAGTTTACTTCCCGTCACTGAATTATTAGAGGGATTAACACAACTGTTTGTAAAATGTATAAAACAATTTCCATAACCATGGTAACCAGCTCAGCATCTGTAAATATGTATTAATAAATGAACAAATTATGGACTGGAGTATCTTCAAAACTAGGAAGAAATGAAATAACATACCGCAGAATTCCTGGAGCAAAAATATCTTCGCATTGCACATGCATGTATCAGGAGCATGTATACTTTCAACAGGGTAGGTTCATTATGACCATAAATCGGCTACTCTTTACATCTGGAAATAAGTGTTCCCTTGGTAACTACCAGTATATCATAGAACTAAAACAATATAGATTCGGTCAAGGACTAATCAACCCCATATATGGGCATACAAGGTGGCGAACAGGTCAGAAGGAGATCAACAGGTGGCTTCCTGCAATGCACCATGTCACACTTTGTAAAATTTGACCGGTAATTAACACTAAGCTCTGTAAAACCATGCAAGCTCCATCAGCTGATGTGAACATACCATTAACACCTCTTCTCAATATATGGGGCTACCATACAGACATGACAGAGAGTGTGGGCTAGAGATCTTGCTAATAAAGTGTTGATGGTTATACATGTATGCTATCATACAGGAGTTATCAGCCCTGAGACCATGTACATTGTACCTGGGGCTGCACCTCTAATATACTGGCAATAATTTATGTCTTTAAATCCATGATCCAATAAATGAACTACTGGGATATTGTAACAGAGACAACAGTGTAAAAATCTGGAATCTGCATGTATTCCAGACCTGATTTTCATCTGACAAAGCAAGAGGTCATTGCAGCTGTACAGTATCCAGCATGATGACATATAATTTGAAACACTCAAAAATCTTATCCTATTCTGTGCAACATGTATGAAGACCACCACCACAAAAAATGAGCACACAACGAAAAATGCACATTGGTTTTTTCAGTTGATCGACTAATGAAGGAAGCTCTTATCTACATATCTATCAAATCATAATTCATCAAGGTAAATTAAGAACTGATAGCCGCATGTAGCCATGCATTCTTTCCTGCAAGTTTTTTTCCTATTCACAGCAATGTACATGATACCCAGAAAAATATCATTTCTAATCATAATACAAGTAATTTGTCAGGACAATATAAAAATTCAGGGCTACATTCTTTTCCGTTTTTTCTCTCTTGTTTTCACAAAGGTGGATGTGGATGAGGGCCAACATACACGTCCAGGAATGACACCGAAGTGATCGAGTGAGAGTTCAATTAACATCACAGCATATGATACAGAAGTTCTGGTTCAACATGTTTGACGGAAGTGGGATATGTGGGGGGCAGAATAGAGGAGAACTATTTGCAGAAATGAACTTTCAGCTAAATGTAGTATTAGAAATCTCAGAATGGGATTTTCATAAATGATTTCAATATGCAAGCATAAGCTTACATATAAGTACTCATTAAGGCCCATTCTCACGGTGCGATTTGTAGTAACAACTTGTAGCATACAATTCGGTTGCATCGTGAGAATACTCGAACGATTTCAGTCGCATGCTAAATGTCGTATGAAATAGAACAGGTCCTATTTCATGCGATTAGTTGCACGCTACAAATCAGGGTATTCCCAAGCCGAGTTGTAATGTTATTACAAATCGCATCGTGAGAATGGGCAGTTTAGGGCAGTTCAAAGTATCACTTCAGTTCTAGCAAAAATGGTTTTAATTATGCAGGTATGTACTACATGTATTTGTATAAAATCCAAACAATTAATACTGATGCTCTTGCTGTTTATGTGTACATATGAAAGGAATATCTCCAAGATAATTATAGTCATTCTGTATTTAACATGCCTTACAGTATACAATTGGACAGAATTTGGACATTTGGAGAGTTTCGAAAATTTACTTATATGTATAGAAAGCAGAAAATCAGTTTTTCTTACCTTTAGATATTATGCATGAACTGCCAAGACCATCTAAACATGAGAATTCCTCCTTAAATATCATGCATATCAAGGATGACAACAAAGCCATGGATGATAAGCAGACAGACAATACTGGTCACAATATTACTGTTCTCAATGTCTACCAAGCCAAAAATAAGACCCAATTCTCTACAATTCTGTAGTTGTTTTTTCTGAACAAAATCACCACAGATGCTGAAACTTCACTGGAACATATATTTATCCAATTCATTCCATGACACATGTACATGTAAATTTATCCAGTTATACATGCATATGTTTGTACTCCTTGCATCATGTCGATGACTGTGATTGTAAAGAAAGAGATTGGCAATATCACGCACACAAATGACCATGTACATGAAGTAGGAAACTGATATCATCCAAAACCATCAGCATATTGTTCAGCTTTTTGTGAACAATTTGAACAGCCAGTTGGAGGGAACTGATATCAGACTAAATGAGCATCTGACAATGAGGTTTTCCTTGACAACTCATTTCCTCATTTTACTGACAAGCCACTACTGCATTTGAATGATGATGTATATTTGGGATACTGGTTAACTCCCTCAAAGGGCATATATGCTATATTTATATATCTATGGACAGACTGAGAGTGCATACAGAAAACAGAAGTATGGTTATGATGTGGGTCGACATGCATGTGTGCACATAGATAAATGCATGTCAACCTGCCATGCCTGCCTGGTATCACCTGGTACATGCACCTATACTTAACAACCCACACAAGCGTATCATTGCATCTCTGGTGCTCTAACATGGAACCAATTCTTAATTAAACAGGTGTGACGACTGGGTAATTTCTATCCATCCTAATGTGATGGTATCAACACTGAACCCTGTAACCATTTACATACCTACTCACCCTCACAAATTCCCTGCACAGAAGTATAGGATAAACACTGGCCAGTAATGGACTATCATACCACCCTGACTGATCAGTCACCACAAGAGACACATCCCTTCCTGTAACATATGCCACCAGTAGGCACATCAAGATTAATGCTAATTCACACCTTTCACTGACAGGTTATATAATATATATACCTGTGGTTAAAGGACCAGAGACAAATAATGAGCCTATCACCGTGACTGGATCCATGATTTATCTAGGCTGTTTATAATCCATCTGGCTTTGCTTGTATCCATCATATATTATAAGTTATACCAGTGTCTTGCGTTGGTATACAGGCTGATATTTCGTCGAGAAGATAAATATTTTCACGAGCCCGAAGGGCGAGTGAAAATATTTATCTTCGAATAAACGAATTTATCACATTGAAGAGCTATTCTCCCGGTTGGTTTAACATAGGCCTATATCACTAACTCGAAAGAAAAACAGGCATAGGCCTATGACTCAACGTTGAACAACGTAAGGCATCGTGAGTCGGACAGGCAGCTCCGATCTCTTTTCGATCTGTTCCGCGATAAACAATAAACTGGATGAAATACTTAGCTGACATTCTGACGTTCCTGTTTATGTGGCATATAAAGCTTTGTATGATAATTTATTTCTTATCTTCATCCGCAAATACGCAATTTGCCTTGCACAGCTTGTTCCAGTGGCGGAACTCGCCCATACAAACTCGCGCAGACAAATTCGCCTGAAACAGGCTTTGTCTGCAGGTGTTGCACGCGCGTCCTTGACTGCATTGGTATATGGACACGCGCGTCCTTGACAGCATTGGTATACGAGAATTCTGAATTGGTATACCAACGGTGGATAACGAAGAATTGCAATATGGTCTAATGCACTATGGTAATTAACCAATCAAAACCCTACAATTTACTCTGAAATGTGATAATAATTAATCTCCAGAATACTGTGTAGAATATGAATCTGAGTCAGATTGACAAGAGACATTCCTGACAAGACATATTAGTCCACCAATTGGGAAGGGCGGGACAGGGCAGACAGCATGTACTGGATCAGTTTTTAGCAGCTCTTATTCTCTTTCATAATTATCTACATCTCACTGGAAGAAAATGGTATTTTTTATGAATGCTAATTTTGTGCATTTGACTGTTAGGTCTTCTCAAAACCTATAAAAGGACAACTGTTTTCTGTATCAGGCCTCTTGTTTTGTGGGACAACAGGCGAGTGACAATCACTCGCCTTATTTATTCTCAGGAGTGTGGTTGGCACACCTAAAATCACACCCCTTAAATGAGTCTTAGACGATCTCCCTTGATAATAGACGAACAATGACCAATAATTTGACAGTGAGTGGTTGTCCTGCAATTTTTCTTTTAAAAAAATGAGGTGGGTGTTTTTTAAATTTATTATTAATTTTATTATTTGGCACACATGTTCTTTAAAAACTTCGAGTACCAGTAGAAAGTTGATGTCAACTTTGATATGTCAAAGACAACTATTTCCCCTAATTTCTGCAATTAGAACTGCAAGAAGCTTTGTTGTTGACTAAATCACGTGAACTTCAGATGGCATCTACAAAATTATATCAAAGAATTTAGATCCAAGTAACACTCTTTTTAAAGAATAGAAATTTGAGGGAGTTAACCAGTATCCCAAATATATTAACTTATATTTATCAAAAGTCTCCCCTTGTAAATTGCTGATTCCAATAAATTAGAACTAAAGGTTCCGCTTTGACCCTTGGGTTGCCGCTCCGGCATGAAGCCTATGCTGGTTGTTTTTTAAAGCAAAAACATACGTCTCCCCCAACCTTGCCTTGAGTGGGCACATTATTTAGGGGAAAGTGCTATAAAATGAATGTAGCAATAAGTGTCCTAAACAAAGCTGCGCATCTAAAATTATTAATTGCAAAGAGGCAATTTTCATTGTTGCAGTAGCCCAGTGAGTCAGGATTTATATAGCAATGAGTGACTTGCCAACACCTACAGCGTCCAACCAATGTGAAATACATGTAATTGTGAAGCATCAATTATTTCGAAACTGATCACAATATAGGAAAGATGCAAAACATACAAGAGGCACACCTATAATATACATGCTGTACTGTATAGAAGTTTCACGCATCTGCCTTCCAAGATATGGAGTGAACAAAAATTGGACAGACAGACAAACAAGCACATTTTGCATAGACCCACACAAGCACTAGCTCACACCAAAACCTAATTATATCACAAGGCCATTTCAATGAAGCTTCCATCCAAGTTTGGTGAAATTTCATCCAGTAGTTCTCCATATATCTTGTAGACAAGAGTAGTCCTCTACATACATGTAACAAAGATGGACATCAGAAACAGATGGATGCATGCGCGCTCACCAAAACATAATCAGATGCGGAGGCCATTCCAATAAAGATTCCATCCAAGTCTGGTGGAAGTTCTGTCCAGTATATCTCCAGATATCTTACAGACAAGGCCTGTCTATACATGTAGAAGTAGATGGACAGGCGGACGGACAACAGACCCGGAACGAACGCATGCATGCATACCGAAACCCAATCCGATGAGGAGTCTATTACAATGAAGCTTCCATCCAAGTTTGGCGAAATTTCGTCAGGTAGTTCTCCAGATATCTTGCAGACAAGGCATGTATATACATGAACAAATAGATGGACGGATGGACGACACGAATAAACGCTCGCACACACACCAAAACCTGACCAAATGAGGGGGCCATCCCAATGAAGCTTCCATCCAAGTTTGGTGAAATTCAGTCCAGCAGTTCTCAAGATATCTTGCAGACAAGGCCTGTATATACATGTATAAGTAGATGGACGGACGGATGGACACCGGACACGGATGAACGCACGCACACACATCAAAACCTAATCAAATGAGAGGGCCATCCCAATGAAGCTTCCATCCAAGTTTGGTGAAATTCCGTCCAGTAGTTCTGAGATATCTTGCAGACAAGAAAAGGGGATGGACAGACAGATGGACACTGGACATGGATAAAGCACACACACACACCAAAACCTAATCAAATGAGGGGGCCATCCCAATGAAGATTCCATCCAAGTTTGGAGAAATTCCGTCCAGTAGTTCTCGAGATGTCTTGCAGACAAGAAAAGGGTACGGACGGACAGACAGCACAAACACTAGATGTCTCCCGCTAACATAGTTGGGGGAGACAATCAGCCACCAGAGTCCCATTGGAATTATCAGTTAACTGAAATGTATGCATAGAAAAACTTCAGCTTGTGAATAGAAGCCCAAGAAAAGAAGCCAACAATATTATTTACCAACTGGAAAAAAACCAGATAATCCGATTCCGTTTCGTAACAGGTCCGACTTTTGCATGCATCGGATAGATGCCCAACCGGAAGTAAAATTGGCGCGGGAAATGTTGATAGAGAAGATCAACAACAATGGCCAAAGATCGGCTTGTAATGAATTTTCAATGGATTATTTCTTGGATTGTCCGTTCCTTCAGATAGATCTAGACTTCTAAAAGGTATTTACAAAAGTTGATCGCATTTTATCATTTTTGCTAGTTAAAATCCTACTTGCCGCATGCGACATGTAGATTTTTTTGCAACTAGTCGCTGGAAAAATTCACTTGCCGGCGGCAGGAAGGCAGGCATTATTTCGACCGCTGACCATTTAACCGGATGAACACATGCGTTGCTGTCGGAAGGCAGTTTAATGGCACACATAAGTTGGTAACAAATTTAGCTGCGTTTACTGTTTTTTAACGACTGCGAAATGCCAGGTGCGCTTTTGTCGCGCACCTAGTTCCAAGTTCAGGAGTGCGATGGCGCGGAAGCGCGATCGCCCGCCTTAAAACGAGAGGCATGCTGTATATAGCGCTAAGAAGCCTAAAGACAAGGTTTTGGTGATCAAGTTAATGGTTCCTGTCACAGATGCAGGTGAACACAGTGTCTCTTCTAATTAATGTGAGAGCAGGTCATATACCATTAATTTGAAACAACTGGTAAAAGAACACTTACAATGTTTTAAAGTGCAAACTTAATTATTATTACAGCTGGTATTATCATGAAAGAGTTACTAATTAAGACAATCATGATCCATCTCCATGATCCAGACAATCCTTACATAAAGTTTGCCATCAGAAACGTTATATAATAATGTATTACAGAGTCTAGTTAGCACTGACAGGGCCTCAACCTGAAATGATATATTATAACCAGGTGTATCCCTCAATCACTGCATGAACTCTCCGGTAAATTTCAACTAATTATGGTACAGAAATATGTATGTGAATAATTGACTTTTCAGCTGCTTGTAGGCAGATTTGGAATATATGCAAGACCTTTGTAAAATTAAAGATGTAATCAACCTCAAAATCGATGGATTTTGTAAACACTCTCCTGTCTGTTTTTCAGCAGCGAAGTTTGCTAAAGCATCATTGGTATTATATTTGGTGATATTGGGACTGCCATATACAATGAATGCAAGAATATGTTGCCAGAGAAATTTGAAACTCTGCCCGCTTCGACGGGTTTTCTGTTTCGCCATTGAATATGTGCTGTACGTGGAGAGAAAAATGACGTCACTGCGTGACGTTTGAGTGACATCTGAGCGATGTTCACGAATCTGAATGCTGAATAGCTGCAGCCATGGGATAACATCATGGCTCATGCCTAATGTTCGGTAGAGTGGCAGAGCATACGTAGGCAGAATGCACCACACGTGTAAATGCTTGTTGACACGGCCGTTGAAAAATAAACGGTATGCCATGCCGTTTATTTTTAAAGACAAACTGCTTCTATTTTCTCGTGAATGGTGGATTAACCAAGTTTAGTTGTTTATGGTCAAATGTGTTTTATTTTGTACCAGTTGTAACATATGTCATTTTCGTGGAGTTTGAGAGAGATCGATTCGGTCATTCCAGCCAAATCACATCTTTTAACTGACAAATCAAATATTGTAACTTGTACATCACCTTTTCTCAGGCTAACAAATTGTCATGACCCATGCTACAACATGCAATATTTGTATGTTTTTCAGTGCAGCCACTTTGTTGAACAGCTGTAAGGCCCTCTACACATGGCTACATCTCTTGCAATGCATGTTTATTATTTCTTCAGAAGAGACGTGCAGAATGAGTGAATGCAGGCTATTTTTAAGGAAGGATTTGGTGATAAATAGACCCAAAAAACAATACCCCACAGCTGTATTCTTTCTTCTTCATCCCCTCCATACAATACCTTTTAAATGACAGTGCTTCACCAGATGATTGTTCTCTTAGAACTGGGTTTATGACCACAAGCAAAATTCCACATACAGGGTTGGCAAAGCAATAACTCAGTGCATTATCTTTCTCATTTAATGCCATTAGCTTTTCACAAATTTCCGTGTCTTTGTATTTGTGGAGTTCTCAGTACTTGTATTCTTTACCACATTTACAAGTGTTTGAAGTATGTTTACACTGACAAATGTCAGGACAGTATTATGTTTGGACATTTATAATCACACAGTTCACATGAATGTAATGATGAAAGAAGAGCCAGATAATGTAACATATAAATGCACCAGGTGATCTGACATTCAATAGGCAGTCAATGAATCCATTATAAATTTCAGTGACCATAATGGATTTCAGTGTTCAAAACAAATGACAGTGTCCATAATAAAGTTCAATGTTCATAATGAATTTCAGTTAATTTAATTTTAGTGTTCCTGGAATGCCTTACGAATTTCGGTGACCACCGTTAATTCCAGCATCCCTAACAGATTTCACTAAGCACATAAAATCCACTGCCCATAATCAACAGTTTTCATCATGAATTTCAGTAATCATAAAGAATTTCAGTGTCGATAATGAATTTCAGCATACATAATGATGTTCAGTGACCAAAATAAATTCCAATATCATAAGGCATTCTACTGTCTATATGAATATCAGTGTCCAAGATGAAGTTGTGGGTACCCATATCTGTGTGGTGGGTACCCATATCTGTGTGGGTACCCATATCTGTATGGAATGTAAACAAAGAACATGAGAGAGTTGTTCAGCACCAGTTGGCATTGCAGGACACAATATGCATTAACACTAAAACCCTTAGAATGACATGGATAAAGACAGCTTTTATAGGCAACCTCCAGATGTGTAATTGCTTAACCAGTCAGATTGCATACAATCCTTAATGGAACCTTCACCAGGGAAAGGCTAATGAGGTAGTGATGTATTCCACATCCGATGGTGACAATAACACGGTCCATCCAATACATGTACTAGCAATACTGGAGAATGACAACCCTACATATTGAAATGTAGTCAGAGTTGTCAGATTACCAGATACACAACGATTCATCACTGACACATAAAGTGATATGTATTGTCAAACCTTTCAAGAAGAATCCTCAAGAAGATGGAGCGATGCCAAAGAAACAGAATTTTTTCTTCCGCTGACAACGGTATCTCGAGCACCAAGAGCTGTCCATTGGGGGGAAATGGTCCCTTTGGACCAGCTCTTCTGTTTCTCGGTCACCCGATACTGCGCATCGAGACACAGCCTCAGAATCAATATTTCCTTATTGTCACGATCTACTTTGATAGGAGAGCTCCAATTATACGAGTACACTACACGTACGTGATGTACGGCTCTACCAGCTGCATCAGAAGGTTAATACACCACTCTGGCCACTGTTGCCTTATATGGTATTTTGATGGTGTGCACATCAAAACAATACATGGAAACTTGAAAGGCCTTTGATCATCAGTTCCATATATAGCTTGAGGAAAATCTTCATATCCATACATATTGACATGCCATATTTGGCCAATAAATGTGGTAGGCTTACACATATTATATCTGTCTTCCTCAATTAAGCCATCATACAACTGCAGCATGTCTTTTGTGGCTTAACCATTTGATCCCATAGGGATCTATATGCTAAAGATATCTTGATGTTATTAAAGGTCAACCCAAACGCTCTGAGGTCAAAAATATAAAAAAATAGTCCTTTCGATTCTGAAAATAATGATATTTTTTTCATAATTTTGTGCAGTCTGGTTGGCTAGATATTGCCGTTTGAAAGGTGAAAATCGCTCTCCTGTCAATTCCAGCTGTGACGTCACGGAGGGAAGCCGTCTTGTATTCTCTATGTTAAAGCCGTATACCACAGTCGTATGTAGCTGCTGATTTCTGGAGATTTTCGGAGTATCGGGGCATCATTTTTTAAATATGCCGCGACGTTGTGTAGTGGGAGGTTGCAGTTTTACTACAGATGACGGTGTTAGTATTCATTTGTGGCCCAAAGACGAGAAAATCGCTGCAAATTGGACGAAATTTGTACGCAACACGAGCCAGTACTCGTATAATTTGCTCGGCACATTTTGACAGAAAGACATCATTCGAGGACATCTACAGCGTAGCAGTTGAATTCGGGTACAAACCAAAACTAAAGAGAACAGCTATTCCAACTATCAAACGTAAGAACAATCAGAATGTGACGGCAAAGAAATCGGACAAGGAGAATCTATCACGGACATCGGCTGAACGAACCTAGCCTGCAAGCGAGGCCTCGGGCAGGGGGACGGCTGTACATGCCCTGCTCGCTCTCGCGTGGCATTTGTTGCTTGAGCACCTACAGGTTAGACTGGATGAGTCTCTATTTCATATATACACGTTTAACCATTTGTTCCAATGTGTCTTAATGTCTGTATTTGTATGTTCAATTTTATTCATTCTATGTATGCGTTTTTAGCCAAATGTTGGCACAAACTTCACGCAAATAAATTATCTAAATTATATACTATTTAATAATAATAATTAAATGATCTTTCATAAATATATATACGTTTGATAAGTAAATAAATAAAAAACACCAATTGGAGTGAATGGCTGTAGATACAGAAGTGATAATTATACTTTCATAATCCCTTGACATTTGAGATTGTGGGAATATCATTCGATTTCAATTTAATTGAGGTAATTTGTCGAAAATTGAGCAAATGTGAATGCCGATCCACTCACCACGGCTTACTTTTCACCATGAATGTCCAAAGTTTTTTTATCAAACTATATAATTCTGAAATTGGTATTTCATGGGGATTATGGGAAAACAAACAAAATTCAAGTCGGACGTATATCAGTAGAGTTATCAACAGTTTACTGTCCATACTGCCGAATCCCGGAGTTTATCCCTTCGAAAAGGCTGCCTCGGTCAGTAACAACAATAACAACACAGATGTGCTCGTTCGTTACATCACAGAATCGTTCTACATTCAATACAGTTTGAAATATATGGACATTTGGTCTTATAGATGACGATAATAAGGTTTCCAGTCAAGTTGCATACCAATCTGTATTCAACAAACGACCTCTCCGGATCCTGTCGTCGTCGAGTTCCACGTTGTCAGAGTGGTTGTCACTGTCAGAATCGGAGCCGTACGGCTCAAATTGATAGGGCTGAATTCCGCCGTTGGTCTGCAAACAACTGTTAATTTGCCCGTCATCATCCTCCTCTATGTCTATTTCATCTTCTTGGCGAAAAATATTTCCATCTAAGCAGCTGATATCGCTCGAATCGACATCTGAACCGGAGCTCTGACTGCACTCGCTTTCCATGTTATCCGCTGTTTTTTCTCAGGCAACTTCCCTGCGTGACGTCATCAACCCAGCTGTGAAAGTGTGGAAAAGCCCACTTTGCTCCCATATTACGTGTGTTTCTGATCAGATTAGAATTTTTTCAATATTTTTTTCATACAAAGTGAAGTATGAACTATGATTTTTAAGGATTTTTAGACCAAAAAAAAATTCCGTTTGGGTTGACCTTTAACAATTAGTGTACATGTAGATCTAGTTGAGGCCAAGATATATGTACATGTATATAAGTATACTCAAGAATCTCAGAAAGCAATAGATAATATTAATATTGGCTACAGGCATTCATGTAAACATGAAGAGTGGCAAAATGACCGGTTTTCTTCTTTAACATTAATTGACTTCTTTTGCTGGAGACTATACACATTTTTGTTCTTACCGATCAATAAGAATTCCATCCCAATGACTACTCACAGAGAACGACTCTGGCATTATCTTGTCCACTGTAAAGTATCAACAAGGAGGTGGTACTACCACAAATGTATTATTAGAATCCTTGCAATTATTCGGATTGGCTGATCAATAGCTAACCAGGTTAATTGGTGCCATCATGCTTCCCATCAATCCCATGATCCCTTGTGCAAAATGGCATAAAGTGGAGTCAAGTCAGTTACCGGGGTACTGCTCCAATTATTTCTAGGACAGTTGACAATCCATGATCCATTTAGACTTTTACACCAAATTATGACTGCCTGCCTAATACTTCTGACCAACTGAATAGTTACATGATCAAGAACAGTTTTTAGTACCACTTCCTGTTCCCTACAAACATGACAAATGCATCACCTCATTAGTTTTTAGTGAGATGAAGGTTACTACACCAGTTCACAGGCCCGCAAAACAAGAGTTTTGGGGGGTGTGGGCGGTGGTATTAGGGTGAAGTGTCGAAATATGAAGTCTCTATATATAACCCCATGCTTTATATAAATCCACATCAAGGTGTGAAACAGACTTTGGGTGAATCGAGAAATAAACGGTTTACCGCCAAACAAAATACATCAGCATATTCTACAAGTATCACTTTATATATTCCCGTCGTCAAATTAGTACATTTGTGCAATTTTTTACCTTTGCCGGGCGATTCAACATCCAACGTAACTGTCCATCCATCTAGGAACAGTTAGATTATGGCGGGCTTCGTTCTCAATTCTGATTGGTCAGTCGCGACACGCCTCCGGCAAGAGAGGTCACGCACTGATCAGCTGTCGCGACTGACCAATCAGAATTGAGAACGAAGCCCGCCATAATCTAACTGTTCCTAGATGGACGGACAGTTACGTTGGATTTTGAATCGCCCGGCAAAGGTAAAAAATTGCACAAATTTACTAATTTGACGACGGGAATATATAAAGTGATACTTGTAGAATATGCTGATGTATTTTGTTTGGCGGTAAACCGTTTATTTCTCGATTCACCCAAAGTCCGTTTCACACCTTGATGTGGATTTATATAAAGCATGGGGTTATATATAGAGACCTCATATTTCGACACTTCACCCTAATACCACCGCCCACACCCCCCAAAACTCTTGTTTTGCGGGCCTGTGCATCAGTTGGTCCTAGCATCTGCTTTGTTTTTAATGTTAACTTCCTGTTAGAATATTTTAAATAGTTTTTGTGAATTTTAAAATGATCAAATAATGAGAATAAAAAAAAAAGAATGACAATTTCACACCTCTTTGGAAATAGAGATGGCTGTGACCATTTGACCTGTGACTACTTGAGCAGATGTCATAATCAAACGATGATGACATCTGCTCAAGACTGACTGATATGACGTCAGACTGAATGCTGTGCTGTCAGTGTTGTCATGCAGGCAAGAACGCTTCGTAGATGGAGAAATCTTTCAAAACAGCTAGTTCATGTGTAAAAGTGAGGGAGTGAATATGATTTAACCTCGCTTTCAACTATATTTCAGTCCCATCACGATGTTTGGGTCCTATTATTTTTCACACCTGGGAAAACCAAGGGTAGGGTCCAATTTTTTTTACACCCGGGATCATGTGTAAATACAACGCATATACATGTAGGCGAATTTGAAATAATCAGGACAAAAAAGAAGCGCATATCACAGCAGCAGGTCTCTGACCAGCATTCTCCCAATGTCAGAGTTTGTAACCCCCTAAACTGTCAGTGTAACACCCTCTGGCTGCACTAGGTAGAAAAATGTGATGTGCATGCGTATTCAGTCTTCATCGATTTTCATTGACACGTGTATCTGCATATGAGAGAGATCGACATCCTAAGCCCAATCTGCTCCATTTAGAAACAGATAATGTGCTGATTAGCGGAGAGCTATACACACAAAAGCTGCACACTGCAGTTTCAACCACAGTGCAATCAGAGGGTATATCTGACAGTAGGAGGTATACAACCTGATGCCAAGAGAATGCTGATCAGAAACAAAGGATCTTTTCAACAGAATATCTATCTGAGGGGATATTAAATGTAACTAATTTTCTCACCTTGAGTCCACCTCCCATGATAATATCAGCAGTAGTGAAGGAGGACACGGGACTGTTTGGAAGACCGTCATCATCTGAATGGAAAGATTGGCGTTTCTTCAGCTTATTCGCCAACTCGGACTTGAAGTTCTACAAATATACAAATATCGGAAATTGTTTGAACATTTCATTACAGTGCAGAACCTTCCCCCACATGTTCAGAATTCATATCAGAATACAGTGTTAGCATTCTGCTCTACATGGAGGGTCAAACCAATAACAGGAGGGGGCACTAAAGTGCAAAACTCCTCAGCTCCAGCGGCATTAATTCTTTGAGTGGGTTGAGTGAGTGAATAGAAATTAACGTCGCTTTCAACATTATTTCAGTCATATCGCAACGAAGATTAATTCTTTGATTGGCATACCATGATCAGGCAAGAAATGTCATGAAGACTCTATTCTATTGAAACTTATCTTGATGGTCCCAGAGGGATAAATTTGGTACGATTGGAGGGATATACCATTGGAGGGATTAATGAATAGGTGGGATTTTCTTCAGTCAAAAAAAACGCCACCAACTCGAACCAACATGCCACCTTCTTATTTGTGTTTGTATTACAGTTCATTATCTGTCACAATGTCGGTTGGTCTAATTCTCACTGACATGTGCTTGGTGTCAGCTGAGGGCCTAACCCATCATGAACCCATCATTGATACAAGCTTGCTATTCATGCAAAAGATCAATAAAAAAAGACGCTCTAACCAGATTATGTTGCCAAACTAAGGCTTGTTGGTAATCACTTAATGGCAGCAATTTATTTGTCTAATTAATCAACTCTTCCTCCACTTACCTACAAATTATAAAAGACATGCAATAATCATTCACTTTATGGCCAGTTTTTATTTTCATCAGCAGGCAAAAAGGGCAGGGGAGACTACTCTGCAAGATATATGTTGACAAGACTTGGACTAATATGACCAATTGTCCCAGAAATTATCATAAATAAGATACAAATAAACAGATTCCACTTGATACGCATGAAGCATAATTATTAAAACATTCAGCCATACAACTCTGAGTGTTTAATATTATCCAGTAACTATCTCCAAGTCTCTGCATCTAGAGTGCCAATTGATTTGGCCAGGAGGTCACAGTAGTCCTACAACTCATGGAATGTCTATTCTATGTAAAAAGTAAACAAGTTATTTCCAAATACACAAATGGACAGACAGATCCAAAACATGCAAAAAGCACCTCTACAATGTATATTTACTGTTGTGTGCAACTTTCGTGATCTTCCTTGCTTTATTTTTGGAGATATGGCAAAGACAAAAAAAAAGGTTAACAGAGAGGGAGACAGACAAACATAAATGCCCATAACAATACTCCTTAGCCCATATGGGCTGAGGAGTAAAAACTGTATGTTGGACCGCAGGGCAATCATCATGTGAAATAAGAAAATCATAAAAAAAAAAAAATGTTTACCAAATGGGCATAAACGTTGAAACTGAAAGTGGGAGGTTGCCATATAATTCATGGACGGGGTACAGATATTTCCCTTCCCTCATCCAAAATTTTCCCCTCTGGACATCCCACCCACCTCCGACATATCACCCCCTCCTGACATTTCCCCCGCCCCCTCCTGACATTTCCCTCCCCCCATATATGTCTATTATAACAGGTCTTCATATAACTGAAAACATTATTTCAAGGTGTTGTAAGTTGAACATACATGTATTCCCCATATTTTGAAAGTGCAATTCTTGTTTTATTGTACAATGTATATTTGTATTTTAAGGTGTTGTAAGTGGACATATTCTCCCCCCCCCCTCCCTTAATCCTTTCAAAGTGCAATTCTTGTTATAAGATAAAGTAATGTTTCAAATGACATTTTTGAAAACAATATTTTAAAGGTGTTGCAAGTAGTTGTATATGGTTTGTTTGTTTTGATTGTAATGAATATTCAGATAATTATATAGAAGGCGGCGCTAATTCTAACTTACTTTTGGATGTTTTTCGGAAATCCTCTTTTCAAAATATGTCACGGATGGAGTCTCTACTATTATTACTGCCAAATTTCTTGGATCCTTTCATGCCCGAAACACAGTCTCATTTCATTACATCTGAATTTCGTGGCCGATCGAACTGCTTTATTTAAATGTTAAAAATAAAGCTCAATGTGCCGCAAAAGAAGTATGGAAACCGTAAACAATAATTTCAATCAAATAAACAAAGCAAGAACTAGGATGTGTATTTTAAAACAACTTCAATATCAGAACACCAACATATATTTCAAGAATTGCACTTTTGATACTAATCATAATGTAGTTAACACAGTTATTAAGACCACTAACACTTTTTCAGTGAAGACCATCTGATACTAGTGCTGCAAAAGCAACAATGGTGGAGAAATCTCAAATCTGAGTCCGGCATTTCACCAGTAAACATGGTAAATGCAGGACGGTTTGACATTGCAGCCACCTGACCCTTCTCCTCAAATCCATTCTCCTTATGGCCATAGTCAGACTCATCCTATATTGTAGACCGCATCCATACGCTGCGTGTTTTCGATGTAGTATGCTCCACAGCCAATACGGAGAAGATCTGTATCATGCAGATATACTGTCTGGCTTTTATGCCATGTCCTTTTCACTACTTCATCACTCTGTCCAATTGCCACAAAGCGAGGTAGCGGACAAGAATGGACCAGAATTACTGCTGAGATACTAACCAATGGCATGCAGGAACCTGGGTGTGGGTTAAGCAGCACGGCCAAACTGAGAAGATTATAAATGTCTGCGTTAAGAAGTCAATGAAGGCAATCAAACTTTTGCAGTGGTTAACATACCAGTGAATGCATTAAGCTTATTATCCACTGTTTGCAGGGCATGCCATACTAACAATACTCTCTTTAAATAACTACATGTATCTGATGGTCATAAAAAAATGCAATAATCACTAGATTAATCTTATATATTAGCTTGTAATTTGGTCCACTTATACATGCAGTTAACACAGGAGTATGGCGAGGGGCGTCCACTGACAACAACAACTGCTCCATATTCACCATACAGCAAGGGCCAGAAAACAGCTTTCTAGTACTGTACAAATCAAACCATATCTCCAGATCAGCTAACAAATAATGAAACAATGATACATTGTAAATTATTAGAACAGAAAACTTAACTTATACTCACAATTATATTATGGACCTGTACCTTAAAATCCATTCTGAGTTCTTCAGAGGTGATAAAATTATTTCACTAGCCATAAAATGAGGCCAAGTTTGTTAGGCTAAAGAGAACTTTGAACTGCAGACTTTGTCAAGTTTATGGGAGGTCATTCAGGAAGTCAGGGGAGAGCTAATAAATCTCAGTTTGTAAACTTTGTCATCTCCACTGATCTCAGTGGGAATGTAATTAGAAATATGTTTAATATTAGTTTCATGTCCACAAATAGGGAGTATTGGCCTGGCTCTGGACTGGATCACCTGGATATCATCATATACATCCGACAGGTAGATCTGGTAACCATTGTCCACACAGAGATACACCTTACATGTATGTTAGGTAAAGATACCAGACATACCCAAGATATAAACCAGTGTGGGCAAATGACAATGAATGCACATCTACATGTACATGATTCTAAGAATCAAATTGGATATCCCAGAGAAACAGAAAAAGAGAGAATTGGATGGACAATATGACAAAGCTACATTGCTGACAAATGTGCATGACGGCACTTGAAACAAGTTACACCAAAGTCTGTCCATTTTAATTAGTCATCTAATTTGGAGCTTGTCAAAATTAAGTATTAGCTTGGCATAAAATTTCTTTTTATACATAATTTCTTTGCCATAAAATTTCTTTTTAGTCTATATATAGAGCTAAAGAGCAAAGTAAAATCTGCCTGTAGAAACTCATGGCAACAGATTCAGGTATACATCAATATAAAGTTCAACTTGACCTGTAAACTCATTATCACGAATTAATTACAAATATGAGAGAGCATGTACATGAAGATGTAATGTGACCAGCAATAATCCCTCAGGTGAGGGACATCAGGAATTATTATGCAAATTTAATCTCTAATCTTAGTGTATTGGATTACTAAACCCAAGCTGGGGTCAGCAAATGGCTATGTACTTAATTGTACTTAAAACTAATGAAGTAAAACTGGGAGGTGTTCATGCAGGGAGCTATTGTCTGTCCATTTTAATTGATTATAATTTCAATTCAAAACATCAACTGTGATTAAGCGATTTGCTTAGATACTTCAATATCCAGATATGTGCTCAAGTTTGTTGTTGATCAACACTACAAGCTTTCATCAAAAATCTATATTCGTCGGGTCACTTTATCTGAAAACAACACCAACAATGATGAAATCAATTTCATTATGGACAAACAACAAAATAAATATCAACAGAGTGACCCTTGTTGTCATCTTTGAGAGATTATTATAATACATTAGTGGCAGGCTAAATAAAAAAAAATCCATATTTTGAATTTCATGTGGATGATGGAAGCTAGGTCATATAATTAAAGCTCGGGTGGCAAAGGACGGTCATCAATATTAACAGATTCCAACTCAACTGGTCTTCCAATTTGCCATTCCAAAATGGATCAGTTTGAAGACATTTTTTTGTGCACATCCGTTTTCAAGATTATGCCAAAGCTTCACCACCATGGCATTCATAGACAATTCTCAACATGAGTGTTCTCTGTAACAGTGTGATAGCTAGTGTGATGAGCTCTGGAATGGCATCTCAAATCCATTTTCAAAACGAGGTCAAAGCTGTTCTGCACAATTAAGCTGAAATAGACGATTATCCAATATTCTGAAAAGAACATATTTATTTACTCCCTGTATTAGTATACATTTCATCAGTTCATAGTATGAATATACTTGCATCAAACAGAACTTTGTTACTGGTTATAAACATGTGATTCATCACCTTCTGATTGATTACTGGTTGGTTGGTTGTTTGAAGTTTAACGTCACACCTAACCTTATTGGTCACACAGCGATGATGACCCAAACAAACATACCCTAACCTAACAAAAACCTAACCAAAACTACAAAAAAAATTGAATTTCGAATTTTGAAAATTAGGCTCTACAGACACTGCATGATCACAATGGATCCTCAGAGAGCCTAATCTGTTTGGTACTTTAATCTGCCTCCTGGACTGATTACTGTCTTCAAATATTACATCTATATTATTTCTCTTTCATTTGTTTTTGATTGAAATGCCTCAATAATAAGAGCTGATGAACTCAACGATGGGTGACCTGCTGTCTAGCTAGCTTCTTGCACCATATCTGGGTAGTAAACTTTCATTTATCCCTTTGCTTCACATTCAGTGTTTGAGAGGAAAGAGCTGTATGTACATGTGTTCAACCAGACATGCGTGTACATAGATGAAATATTGACCGAAGAGGTTTACATCCCCTGCCAGCAGCACCAGTTATGGTGGATGTAATGGTCGATGATATCACATGTATCATTGATTAAGAGTATGATTTTGAAAATGGAGATCTCCCTGATAACCCTTACTGTCCAGAAGTGTCTTTGAAGTAACTTTGAAGTAACTTTGAAGTGTGGCCATATTTCAACCTTGAAGTGCATGGCTCAGAGTCAGAAGTGTGCTTGCAGTGTGGGTATTGTTTTGTAGCAATGCCATATAAGGGCATTGAAGTCACAATGAAGTCACAATGAAGTCACAATGAAGTCACTTAGAAGTGTGCCTCAAATATTTTAATTAGGTACTGCAAAGGCACTTCATAGACACTTCCACAGAAGGGTAACCTTCATAGGCACTTCTGAAGTGCTCTTGAAGTACCTAATTAGAATATTTGAGGCACTTCAATGTCCTTATATGGCAAGTCACTTCATCCACTCTCCTACAGAAGGATACCTTTCATATGCACTTCTGAAGTGCTCTTGAAGTACCTTATTAGTATCATAGCAAATCCATGTGATGAAAAAGTATGTAAAGCCACGAGATATTTACTTTCCCAGAAAAGAATACACAAATATATATTTGAGCACAGAAAGTTTTATTCAGAGAAAATACAGAGGGAGACAGAACAGTACATCATAAAATATTTACAATAAACCGCTAGCACAAATCCTTGAGACAAAATACAGCAGTTCTTTTTTTTGTATGCATTTACATGCAGTCTTTGGCATGAGAATTTATTGCAGTATTATTATTCAAGGGTGACCGTGTTCTTTTCCAACTTGAACTTGAAGCAGCAGATCTTTCGAAGGATAGTTTACTTCAGTTGCCCTGAGGTCCACTCGGACGTAACCCAACGCTGAAACCCACCAGTCTGAATTGTGAACTTCTTGGCCTGTGGCGATAAATACATGCATATAATTAAAACCTGATCAGTTGTATATATGGTTCCATATGACATGCAATCCAGTTTTGTTTTTGTTTTTTTTAATACACTCAGGATGATTGAATAGGTTGATTACCATAAAGGGTAAAGAATGGAACACATCCCTATGATTTACAAAAGATTGATGAAGATGTCTATTATCCTTTCTTTAGTACTCCATGATATACAACAATGGAGATAAACAGTTTGTGTGATGTTCTAGCCAATATACACTATGAAGAAATCAACCATACCTACATGTAGGTGTGCTCATTAAATTTCCCATCAGTCGAGTGGCTGCTTGAAGTGAGCCGAGTTCCTTGTTGCAGCTGTATTCTGGAATTATGAAAGTATTGACAAAGAAGCCATTAGAAACAATCATGTGGATTTTGATAATTTGTCTTTTTTTAATTCCTGGTTCAACTAAATCTTCATGCAAGACTTCAAATAACAAATAAATGCTTATGAACTACAAATTGTATTCTTAAATGTTTAAAATGAAATAAATGTATGAAATGAAATGTTCTCATTTCTCAAGATGTGGGTAAAAATGTACAATTGAAGTGTGAAGATCTTTAGCTTTGGTATATGAGCAGTGCAATCAATAGACAAGGAAAATATAGCCTGTTATAATGATAAAAATTAAGTCTAATCATAATTGATTATACTTTTTCTGATTACAGCTAAAACAGGTAATGCTAACATTTTATTATCAATATATCTCTAAAACTTATTTCTTTACTATTTTGTCAAAAATCTGGTATGGGAATATTCTACATTCTGCAAGGAAAAAAATCAATACAATTTATGAAGCAATAAAAAATCAAAACAACAAGATAATTTATTTAGAGCTACCATCCCCCCAACCAGTTAAATCCACCTGTTTTGACATGAACTGAACAGTTTTGTGATAAAAATCTCACCCTCAGGGGATTTCCTCCAGGGGTGCATGCCAATCTTCATATGAGGTCCCCAAGCCTGGTGTTTCCAAGCTGACAATTCACCCAATCATAACAATGGCATTTAATCCACACTGCCTTGATCAACCTGGATAGATCTGAAAGTGATATTGGGACAGAGATATGGATATTTCGCCATGTTACATGACCCATTAAATTTGACTGCAATTATAAGGTGGAGTGCATTATAATAACCTGCAGTCCATATAGCAAAATATTTATTGAGGCCAATATCAATTTTTTAATAATTGTTGCTATTGTTGATAAATAGCTGACACTCTCAGGTCTACATCACTGTTCAGCTCAGTTCTTTGCTTATTAAGTTATGAAAAACAGAAAAATTTTAGTTATATTTATAAGTTACTTACCATATCACTAGCTGCTATCATCACCATCTGCAATACAGTTCTTCAAACCTCCATAGTTCTAGCTCAACAGGAATAAATCCATCTGATTTCTGCAGTTGGAGAGGTCAGCCATTTTGATTGTTATCGTCTGGTGGCGCCCCCAGTGTTCAATTAAATTTTCAAGGGCAGATAACTCCACTCATTTTGGCAAAGACAGTTCAGAATATAAAGACTATTAGAAACAGAAATTATATATATTATACTTAGTGATAATGATGAAGAGGATAATATAAAGTATTAAGATAAGATAAGATAAGATAAGATAGATAAGATAAGCTTTATTTAGAGTCGGGTTTACAAACATATAACATTAGCCCATGGAGGCTATTCATGCCGACTGTTTTAAAACAAAGAATTCTCATAACTAAAGAAACATATTAAAATAATTTACAAATACAAAATAATATTAAGATATTGATCATACACTAAATTGGCACTATCAGTGGTGTGACACAGACTAGAGTTTGTCCTTGTAAAAATTCAATATTTTAAACTGAAGCACTATAACAAGAGGAACAACTACAATGTGTCCCGCTCCATAACCGTAACTGATTTTTAAACTCTCCATACCTCGTGCTTGCACGAGTGTGGTTTGGTAAACTATTCCAAACCTTAGTTGCGGAATAGCGAAACGACTTTTTACCGTAGCTCTCTGTGCGCACACATGGTATTTCTGAAAGATTTTCATCTTTGAAAGTATTCTTAATAATGGGTATTTTTTTGTTGCTGACATTATGTTAGAAGTGATTCTTCTAAAAATATTTTCCCATTTTGTCCAATTTTACTATAAAATCATGGATTTGGAATGACTATAAAATCTGAATTCAACAAGATTTCTTATCTAATATGTGAGAGACTGGTGTTATTAATGTCTTTATTCTATTCAAATAGACACCCATAGTACTGATCACTTTAAAATATCAAAAAATATGTTCACAGTTCTGAGTAATATATGTCAGTAACCACATGTGAATATTTTACACAGTTGTAGCTATTTTGAAATGTGAAGTACAAATCTGATGTTTGGTGGTTTCATTGAAATGAGATTTGATGTCACTGAGTGAAATCCAATCAGCCAACTTTAAGCTGGGTTATTCCCAGAGCTAATTAATATAACTGAAACTTGTAAACATGTAGTTCTAATTTATAATGTTATGTTACTGTAACAGTTTGTGGGAAAATTCCAATAATCTAGAAATCCTATTGGATTGAATCTTATATGATTTTTCAGAATCTACTATAATAGGATTTTTTCAGAATCTTATAGGATTTTTCAGACTCTTATATTTTAGAAGCTCATATGATTTTTTAGAATCTTTAGGATTTTTCAAAATCTTATAGGATGCTAGAAGATATTTTTTGCAAGGGGAAGTCCCCCAAGTTATGCTATATAACTGACAAAGTCCAAGAAGTGTCTTTGAGGAGTACCTTAGATTATGCAGAACAAAAACAAAGTCTCAGAAGTGTCTCTGAAGTCCCCTAAGTTTTGCTGAAGAACTGACAAAGTCCAAGAAGTGTCTTTGAGGAGTACCTTGGATTATGACGAACAAAAACAAAGTCTCAGAAGTGTCTCTGAAGTCCCTCATTTTTTGTTATGAAATTGACAAAGTCCATGAAGTGTCTTTGAGGAGTCCCTTGACTACTGCCTTTTTCTAATGAAGTACCTTTGAAGTGTGCCAATATTTTTCTCTGTCGTTGAAGTGCCTTTCAAGTGTACTCTTCAGAGGCACTTCTAGGCACACTTCACATGAAGTGTGACACTTCTGGACAGTAAGGGAAGCCATACATTCCACAGGTCAATGCAGTTCAACAGTTCTTGAGTTATTGTCCAGACAAGATACAACTACTGAAAATTCAAGACAGCTGGCAGATATCTTGTATTACACAGGTAATAAACTGAAAAGCAACCTCAACTGTCCTCTCAACGATGTCAAGACACTCTCCAAGTTTGAATTTGATCAGTTCAACCATTCTCAATTTATTGGTCAGACAAGAAATGTGTAAAGAACCCACTGCTGACAACGCAAGATGGCTGATTTTTGATGTTTTGCAACATATAAACATTAGCCGGTGGCTTGTCAAATCGATGGCAGCGATCTTGGATTACACAGGTAACTGAAAAGCAATCACAACTGTCCTCTCACTGCATGATGTCAGTTCACTCTCCAAGTTTAAAGTTGATCAGTTCAATAGTTCTCGAGTTATTGGTCAGACAAGAAATGTGTAACGATCCATTTGCTGACAATGCAAGATGTCTGATGGCAGCCATCTTGGATTACACAGGTAACTGAAAAGCAATCTCAACCGTCTTCTCGCTAGAAGTTTGAAGTTCAATTATTCTTGATTATTGCCCAGACAAGATTCAAGCACTTAAACTTCAATATATGGCTGACAGTGGCCATCTTGGATAATGCAGGTAACTGAAAAGCAATCCTAACTGCTCTCTCACTGGTGTCAAGCCACTCTTCAAGTTTGAAGTCGATCGGTTCAATCAATCGAGTTAATGTCTGGACAAGATCAAACTGCTGAAATCCAAGATGGCTGGTGGCCATCTTGGAGTACACTGATAAAGAAAAGCAATGCCAACTGTCCTCTCACTGATGTCAACACACTCTCCAAATTTGAAGTCGATTTCAACTTTTTGGTAGGACAAGAAATGTGCAAAGATCCAACAATGCAAGATGGCTGATGGGTGAGTGAGTGATTGAATATGATTTAACGTCGCTTTCAACTATATTTCAGTCATATCACGACGTTGGGTCCTATTCCTTTTCACACTCGGGAACCACACGGGAGGGGTCCCATTCTTTTTCACAACCAGGAAACCCCACAGGTGTCTCAGTCACCTCTTACGACAAGCTGTCTGAGGAGCTGAGGCCTATTCTTACCATGACCTGCGGTGTGCACAATGACATCCCAGGTAAATCCCCGGAAGCCCGACGGGGCGATGGCTGATGGTGGCCATCTTGGATTGTACAGGTAACTGAAAAGCAATCCCAACTGTTCTCTCACCGATGCCAAGGCCCTCTTCAAGTTTGAAGTCGATCGGTTCAAAAGTTACCAAATTATTGGTTAGAAAAGAAATGTGTCAAGATCCAACTGCTGAAAATCCAAGATGGTTGATGACAGCCATCTTGGATAACACAGGTAACTGAAAAGCAATCACAATTGTCCTCTCACCGAAGTCAAGACACTCTCCAAGTTTATATAGCTGAAATATTGCTGAACACGACATTAAACCTTAATTCTCTCTCTCTTTCTCTATCTCGAAGTCGATCGGTTGAATATAGTTCTGGAGTTATTGGTCGGACAAGAAATGTGTAAAGATCCAACTGCTAAAATCCAAGAGGGCTGATGGTGGCCATCTTGGATTATGCAGGTAACTGAAAAGCAATCCCAACCATCCTCTCACTGATGTCAAGATACTCCCCCAGTTTGAAGTCAATTGCTTGAATAGTTCTCGAGTTATTGGTTGGACAAGAAATGTGTAAAGATCCTACTGTTGACAATCCAAGATGATGGCCATCTTGGATTACACAGGTAACTGAAAAGCAATCCCAATTGTCCTCTCGCCGATGTCAAGACACTCTCCAAGTTTGAAGTCGATCGGTTGAATAGTTCTCGAGTTATTGGTCAGACAAGAAACGTGTAAAGATTCAACTGCTGAAATCCAAGAGGGCTGATGGTGGCCATCTTAGATTACACAGGTAACTGAAAGGCAATCCCAACCGTCTTCTCACCAATGTCAAGCCACTCTCCAAGTTTGAAGTCGATCAGTTCAATCAGTCTCAAGTTATTGCCTGGACAAGATCCAAGTGCTCAAAATTCAAGATGGCTGACAGTGGACATCTTGGATTACACAGGTAACTGCAAAACAATCCCAACCATCCTCTCATTGAAGTCAAGACACTCCCCAAGTTTGAAGTCAAGCTAAAATCCAAGATGGCCGATGGTGGCCATCTTGGATTATGTAGGTAACAAAAAGCAATCCCAACAATCCTCTCACCGATGTCAAGACACTCTCCAAATTTGAAGTTGATCAATTCAATGGTTCTCAAATTATTGGTCGGACAAAAAATGTGTTATGGAATTTTGGAATCACGGAATTATGGACGCCCAGTGTTTCTAATTCCCCCCTAATGGACAATGAAAGCTGTCATATAAGGTTGATACTGGCACATGTCAGTGGATATGACATTGGCACTTAGTTCACCTCAGTTTGGGAATTCAAACATGGAAAGTAAGATTGCACTCGTATAGACGGATTCAGACTGAAAAGTATCAGGCCAAATAAGGTCAGAATGTCCAAATATAACTTTACAGGGTTGCCTCTCTTTGTGGCATCTTCAGTGGTACAATACTGCCCGATGCCTAACCCAACCTCCTCACAGTGCATGTTCCATTTCACAGGCTACTCCATTTATGTTCCTGCCCTTGTGACTATGACATATGGGTTAACACCCATGCACACGTGGTTCAGTTTAAATCCAACCAAACCACCCCCTCAGTTTTAAACGTCATGGGCGAACTACTTTTCATATGCTTACATGTACCGCTATCAAGTAGAGAAATGATCTCCACAACAGTGTTTTTGCTGCCAAGGTCAATGAGATAACACAGAAGTGACGGAAACCTTCAACACATAGGGTAAAGTTGGCATATTTCGGACATCTTTGGCAATAAACTACATTCTCCAATATCTGGATATATGCAGATGCTTGTTTAAACCACTTTATTACAGCGACTTGCGAGGTTGGTGATGATGTGAGCGTTCATTGATGAAAAAATTATTTAAGAAAGGTGGTCAAGTCAAGGCAGTGCGGACAACAAACGGGGAACTTCTGCGCACATGTTAATCAATAAAGCTAAGTGCATGCCGTGTGATCGACACAACGTTATAGTCCGAATTTCCCTGCATCTTGCACCAAAATCGAGAAGAAATAAATACCCTAAATACAATTCAGGCACGTTTCATGACTAGAAAATGTAACATTTTAAAATTAGATGTATTATATTAACTGTCCTGACTGTCCAAAATTACTTGAATTTACCCTACCACTTTTAATATTTTATGAGGACACTTCAGGTGGTGTGTGCCCACGTGAGAATCTTGTCCGAAATCTTCATTTCATTTCATGAATTTTGAGACATTCACAACCAACTTTTATTCATGACTATTCCATTTTTTTCAGGACTATAGTGTTGTGGTTATTGAGCTGTGATAGCTCCATGCCAACACCTCCCCCCCCCCCTCCCAACCATATGGATATCTTATCTCCCTCCTGTTATTATGGTTATCTGGTGATCTTTAAATTTCACTCCTTATACCCTGAGTATTTGGTAAATTTGTACTGTACTATCTGGTTAGTGTATATATCTTACATTTCTGGTGTTGTTACATACAATTTAAATAACTTGTTGGCTTCCAAAAGAAATTTTAAAGTTTTCTGACCACTATCTGCTCAGGTGGAATGCTGATGCCATCCCGTCATGTCTGTGAAATGTAACCCTTCACAAATTTTGAAAGCATACAGTAAATCTAATGCTACATGTACATTCTTGGCTGAAATTCTTGAAGGATGGAAACAACCTTTTCTGAACCCACATTAGAACAAAATACGCCCACATGAGCATGATGAGATGAAGGCAAAATTTCATTCACTTAGATATGACTATGGCCTCAATTGATCTACAGTTCATACACACTGATAGCAACAACAGGGCTTGAAGCAAACTAAAGAGTTATACACATGTTGTACATCATTTCAGGCAAATTGTATGTCAGATTTACAAATGTCAGATGATGAAAATGGCATTACTAGATGTACCTGGATATAAATTCATGTACATGTAGGCAACAGGACAATCCAGTCT
>JAVTVY010024675.1:0-85981 GCA_036873755.1 Hanleya hanleyi
ACAGCTTGTCAGCTCTCTTTCGGATGACAATGCTAATGGAAATAATGCCAACTGGCAGAATATTTTCATGTACGATTATATACCCTCGTGCTGAACTATCGTTTTGCTATCTACTTTTATAAGCAAATCCATTGGGAATGCAAATGTTTTCACCACCAAGGAATAATGTATCCTAGATCATCATGTATTGATTGGATTTCTGGATGATAAACTGTCCTTATTCAGGGACAAACCAATAGTTTCTACCTTGATTATATGAGGCATGATGGTGTATCTTTGTTTTGGAAAAAGTCGTATCTCCACCAAATAAATTTTGGTAGACTTTTAGTATGTTGTTCTGGGGACCTATTAGAAATGCATATCAGCGAAAAAAATTATGTTGCAACTTGTTATGGGTCAAACCGCAGTTTTCCTGGGTATTCAGTTTGGCTATAGTTTTGGGAATTGACCTGGTTCAAAATAACAGCTGAATGGCCAGATAGTTCTATACTATTTAACTAATCCATGTCTTCCAACATATGGAGATCTATTAAAACTATAATCAGAAATTGAATGGCCCATGTGCATTGCCTGTAATGGAGTGTATTCTAATTAAGGTTGATAGACTTTCAAATCGAACATTTTCAGTCAGATGCCATGTCCGCCATTTTGAATTTCACCAAATAGCAATAGTCATTATACATTGTGAAAAGGCTAAAAATATGCATAATACGAGCAGCTACATGTCTTGAGAGCTTGAAGTCCAAGTCTCTCCCCGTTTGGTGGTCACCGAAAACCAGGGTAGGAAAAAAGGTTGAATTCCTAAAATTCATATCAACGAAAGAGTGTCATATTTTCAAGTTGAATTTTAATATATTTCCCATCCATATGTGATTGTAAACTTTTAGTATGTTATTCTGGGGACCTTTCGGAAATGCATAGCAGTGAAATAAATTCTGTTGCAATTTGTGGTGGGTTAACCCCCAAAATGCGCTAGATTTACTGGGCTATAAGAGACACCATCTTTTGTATGCATCCATAACCCTAACAATTTCACCTTCTTCCCGGAGATTTACAACAATCGACCAATGTTGGAGTCTAGTGGTCATCTCAAACAATCTTTCAACCAATCTAGAATAATAAACGGTAATCGACAGGATCCTTAATTGCAAGGGCAAAATTCTTCCCACTCTCACCCCAACTTCTAAATGTGGAAACTCGCGGTGTAATTGTTGTAAAGGAAACCTCAATGCTAAAATGTACTTCCAGGAAAGTCGTCTATGTTATGATCTGTTGTGATTGCAACAAATACTGTATAGGTCAATCAGTGGACACGATTAGGGACAGGTCGCGTACATAAACAGCAAATAAACACATTCAGTCTGCTTTTCTTGCGGGTATCAAGACAAATCGGTACATGAGCTGAGCATCTTGACATGGTTCAAAAGTGTTCAAGCTGTCCAGGGACGATAATAAATTGAGAGAAATTAAAGAACATCGTTTCATAAAAAAACTCCGCCCTGTACTCATTAAAGACTGACATTTCTCAGCTTGTTTTATGAAAATATTGTTATTTTCGCGCAGATTTTTCATGGACATTTTCTCTTCCTTGGTCAAGCTTAACCGTGACTTCCTTTTGTTTCGTTTACCGACGAGCTGGTGTTTTGAAAAATATATAAAGGCATCTAAATCTGAATTCCTCTTGTGTAGTTCCAATTGTTTCAAATCGCTTTTCGTCCGTGGTCCGTCGTCCGTGGTCCGTCCGTCAGTCCGTCCGTCCGTCCGTAAACAATTCTTGTTATCGCGATTTCTCAGGAACTACTTTATGCATCTTCCTCAAATTTGGTACACAGGTTTGAGTACAGGGTCTAGTTATGCAAGATACCTTTTTTGGTCCGATTCGAAGATCCAATATGGCCACCAGGCAGCCATCTTGGATTTCCTCATGAAACCTTGTTATCGCGATTTCTCAGGAACTACTTCATGGATCTTTCTCAAATTTGGTACACAGGTTCCCCTTGGGGTCTAGTTGTGCAAGATACCTTTTCTGGTTCGATTCGAAAATCCAATATGGCCACCAGGCAGCCATCTTGGATTTCCCCATGAAACCTTGTTATCGCGATTTCTCAGGAACTACTGCATGGATCTTTCTCAAATTTGGTACACAGGTTCCCTTTCGGGTCTTGTTGTGCAAGACACCCTTTTTGGTCCGATTCGAAAATCCAATATGGCCACCAGGCAGCTATCTTGGATTTCTCCATGAAACCTTGTTATCGTGATTTCTCAGGAACTACTCCATGGACCTTTCTCAAATTTGGTACACAGGTTCCCCTTGGGGTCTAGTTGTGCAAGACATCCTTTTTGGTCCGATTCGCAAATCCAATATGGCCACCAGGCAGCCATCTTGGATTTCTCCATGAAACCTTGTTATCGTGATTTCTCAGGAACTACTGCATGGATCTTTCTCAAATTTGGTACACAGGTTCCCTTTCGGGTCTTGTTGTGCAAGATACCTTTTCTGGTCCGATTCGAAAATCCAATATGGCCACCAGGCAGCCATCTTGGATTTCCCCATGAAACCCTGTTATCGCGATTTCTCAGGAACTACTGCATGGGTCTTTCTCAAATTTGGTACACAGGTTCCCCTTGGGGTCTAGTTGTGCAAGATACCTTTCTGGTCCGATTCGAAATCCAATATGGCCACCAGGCGACCATCTTGGATTTCCCCATGAAACTTTGTTATCGCGATTTCTTAGGAACTACTACATGGATCTTTCTCAAATTTGGTACACAGGTTCCCCTTGGTGTCTAGTTGTGCAAGATACCTATCCTGGTCCGATTTGAAAATCCAGTATGGCCACCAGGCAGCCATCTTGCATTTCCCCATGAAACTTTATCGTCATTTCTCGAGAACTACTGCATAGATCTTTCTCAAATTTGGTACACAGGTTCCCCTTAGGGTCTCGATGTGCAAGATGCCTTTCTTGGTCCGATTCGAAAATCCAATATGGCCACCAGGCAGCCATCTTGGATTTCCCGATGAAACTTTTTTATCGTCATTTCTCAGGAAGTACTGCATTGAACTTTCCCAAATTTGGTACACAGGTTTCCCTTGGTGTCTAGTTGTGCAATATACCTTTCCTGGTCCGATTTGAAAATCCAGTATGGCCACCAGGCAGCCATCTTGGATTTCCCCATGAAACTTTATCGTCATTTCTCGAGAACTACTGCATGGATCTTTCTCAAATTTGGTACACAGGTTCCCCTTAGGGTCTCGATATGCCAGATGCCTTTCTTGGTCCGATTCGAAAATCCAATATGGCCACCAGGCAGCCATCTTGGATTTCCCGATGAAACTTTTTTATCGTCATTTCTCAGAAAGTACTGCATTGAACTTGGTACACAGGTTTCCCTTGGTGTCTAGTTGTGCAAGATACCTTTTTTGGTCCGAGTCGAAAATCCAATATGGCCACCAGGCAGTCATCTTGGATTTCCCCATGAAACCATGTTATCGCGATTTCTCAGGAACTACTACATGGATTTTTCTCAAATTTGGTTCACAGGTTCCCCTTGGGATCTAGTTGTGCAAGATAGCTTTTTTTGGTCCGATTCGAAAATCCAATATGGCCACCAGACAGCCATATTGGATTTCCCCATGAAAATTTATCGTCATTTATCAGGAAGTACTGCATGGATCTTTCTCAAATTTGGTACACAGGTTCCCCTTGGTTTCTAGTTGTGCAAGATACCTTTCCTGGTCCGATTTAAAAATCCAGTATGGCCACCAGGCAGCCATCTTGCATTTCCCCATGAAACTTTATCGTCATTTCTCGAGAACCACTGCATGGATCTTTCTCAAATTTGGTACACAGGTTCCCCTTAGGGTCTCGATATGCAAGATGCCTTTCTTGGTCCGATTCGAAAATCCAATATGGTCACCAGGCGGCCAGCTTAGACTTCCCCATGAGATTTTTTTATCATGATTTCTCAGGAAGTACTGCCTGGATCTTTCTCAAATTTGGTAAACAGGTTCCTTTTATGGATTTCCCGATGAAACTTTTTTATCGTAATTTCTCAGGAAGTACTGCATTGAACTTTCCCAAATTTGGTACACAGGTTTCCCTTGGTGTCTAATTGTGCAAGATACCTTTCCTGGTCCGATTTGAAAATCCAGTATGGCCACCAGGCAGCCATCTTGGATTTCCCCATGAAACTTTATCGTCATTTCTCAGGAACTACTGCATGGATCTTTCTCAAATTTGGTACACAGGTTCCCCTTAGAGTCTCGATATGCAAGATGCCTTTTTCGGTCCGAATCGAAAATTCAATATGGTCACCAGGCGGCCAGCTTAGACTTCCCCATGAGATTTTTTTATCATGATTTCTCAGGAAGTACTGCCTGGATCTTTCTCAAATTTGGTAAACAGGTTCCTTTTATGGTCTAGTTGTGCACGATACCTTTTCTGGTCCGATTCCAAAAACCAATATGTCCATCAGGCGGCCATCTTGGATTACCCCATGAAACATTGTTATTGTGATTTCTCAGGAACTACTGCATGGATCTTTGTTAAATTTGGTACACAGGTTCTCCTTGTCGTCTGGTTGTGCAAGATACCTTTTATGGTCTTCGAAAATCCAATATGGCCAACAGGCGGCCATCTTGGATTTTTCCCATGCAACTTTGTTATCGTGATTTCTCAGGAAGTACTGCATGGACCTTTCTCAAATTTGGTGCACAGGTTCCTTTTATGGTCTAGTTGTGCAAGATACCTTTTTCGGTCCGAATCAAAAATCCAATATGGCCACAAGGCGGCCATCTTAAATTTCCCCTTGAAACATTGTTATCGCGAATTCTCAGGAAATATTTCATGGATATTTCTGAAATTTGATACACAGGTCCCACCCGGGCCCTAGTAGTGCAAGATTCCTTTTTTGGTCCAATTCGAAAATCCAAGTTACGCTTCAAATTAATACGGTATTCTCGAGTTGTGACATTGCATCACAAGAGTCGGCAGATCAAACGGTGGGGCACATTCTATATATTGACTATAGAGAATATCCATACCTTCAACCTCCGTATCAAGGATTTCAAATAATTCGGAATTAAAATGTATTTCTTCAAATATTAAATCAGTTTTCTTCAGTCCATGCGGTAGCAAGTGGACTGCTCCACCCTTTCGTCTACCGGCGGGTCGGCTACCTCAAGGGGTGTCACTCTTGTGACTCAATGTCACAACTCGACAACTGTAGACTACTGCATTTTTCGATCCAAAGGAGATAATCAGGATTCAGGCACTTTCGAAGTTTCAACATTACTGCGCGGACCGGATCCCTTCAGTATTAAGTATTCTACCATCTTACTATTTTCGAGCATGGTATCTTTAAAGAGATATCACAAACTAGCCCAGGAAACAGAAAAGAATTAGCATTCGTTCCTAATTATAAAATCTTAAGTATGTTTCATAGCTCATGCCAAAGTGTCAAAGAGATTGGTCCTCGCTACCAGTACCCAATGATGACACGTGCAAAAAAATAAATATATAGAAATACTACAAAACAAAGGCGAAGGATCCTCCGTACATGTACATTCACTTTCAGACTAACTTTGCTCAATTCTCTTGTATTATAACAACCGACATAAGTACATTTTCTAGAAATCTTGAAACTCCTGAAACTTAGATTATATCTTGGTGTTTTTCAGTGTCCCTTTTCCGATCTTTTTCGCTCAGATTCGAAATTCTGTAAACAAAATTACAAATCAATCGTTTGTTCTTAGTAACAATGGACAAAAATATCCTCTAGTCATTAGCTTACAATTATCGGACAATGGTGGGCGCCAAGATCCTTCAGGATCTCTCGTTTACCAATGATGTGTCAGATCTATCTTATCATAATAGTATTCACACAACCTCAGTTTTCTAGTAAAACGGTTAATGTCATGTTTTAGTTCACCGGAGTTCGACTTTGGAGTAGGAGTGAATTTCAATCTCTTACACAGGTCATCACGTCGTTGATACCGTGGTATGCTATGTAGCGGTGTATACCGTTGCTGTTGTTGGGTTTGCTGTCCTGGTTGTTATTGCTGTCGCTGCTGTTGTTCTGGTAGCGAGTGCATTCTCCGTTGTTGTTGTTGTTGTTGTCTTTGTTGTTATGGCGGAATATCCTGTGTGTTTGAAACTGAACCAGCGTGTGATTGTCTCGCGCATTCGGGATGGTCTGTGCGCGTTGTTGATTTGTTCGCGATCGGGTCTGTCTGCCTACTGTTCTCCGCCCATTTCCTGGCGCATTATTGGCGGGGGATGTCTGGGAATTTCTCGCCTGATTGATTTTCCCCGGTGATTTGTTATTGAACGGCGACTTGCTTGTGGGTTTGCTGGTCGTTTCAACTTCCGATAAATCATCTGTGGGCAGACAAATTGTCGAACAACGCTTTCTTTGATATCCAGATAGATTTCGATTTCACCTCCTCCTCCTCGTATATAACAAAAGCTAGATTTGTATAAACGCAACAATAAGTATTTGGTGAATTTCTTTGATCAGGCGTAATTATTATGCACATTCCTCGTGTAACGCTTACATGAAACCAATAATAATCAGCCCAGTAACATATATGACCCCCCTACCAAACTTTCTGCGCTGTCTTCGGAACGACAAGAAATGGAGAGCTAAAACTCCTTGACATTATAGTTTATCATATTGGGGTCATTTTGAGCCTATTTGCATAACCCCCGAGCAGAGGTTCATGGGTAAATTCAAGATGGCGTCACGTGGGATACCAGAAAAGTGATGTTTTTGTCATATTTCTTCAAAATTTCTGTTTTTCCGCGATGAAAAGTGAGCAAAAACTATTTTATTTCACATCACATTAATATTTACTAATTTATCGTGCAGTATTTGCGGAGGAATTGCATAAATAAAAAATGAAAAAAATCGACCCCAAAAATGCCGTTTTTGAAAATGACGTCACTGCGACGTCATCAAAGCGGCCATCTGGCATTTTTTTGTTACATTTTCTGGTAGATGTTGACCCAAGGGTATAGTGTGGTAAGTTTCAGCCCCCTAGCTCAAGGGGTAAGACAAATAATTAGGAGGGTGGAGCCCCCCCCCCCTCCCCGCCCGAGGTCAGGATACGTCCAACAAAAGCCCAGGCCAGATAGGGTTAACAAACACAGATTAAAGGATCATATTTTAACCCGTTGGCGCCTGTGTTTTAAAAATTGAGGCAGTTTTCTGTTTATCCTATTACCATTTTCTGAACTAATCAAACAAATTTCATGTTTTTGATAGCTAGCTATCAATTTCAGGATAGTTGAATAACCGGGGTATGACCGGTTCCCTTAATGACGAGGTCGTTGAATAAAGTCTTCGTGTTAGAATCTTTGGGGGCTAATTGCTCGTAACTGATGTTTTAATTTCTGCCAATAAATCTTTCCCTAATGGTTTATCTGGATGCATTATTTCCTTGATGAAACTGCTCTTACCCTTGGCATTTCTTTTGGAGTGCTACTGGAGTAAATTGTCCCCACTGGACAATTTCAATGTGTATTTAATACATACACATTTCGCATGTCATATTTATACTTTATACCATAGTTCATCATACGCAATTCGTCACTTCCATTGAGTAGGCTTAGCCAATATAAGATGTGACTAGTGTCCTCGTTTGATTTGTTTCTGCATGGAATCATATCATGATATGGAGTTACGTTTAGTAATATGTGGCTAGGAGCCGTTTGAATCCCTGTGATGTTCCTATGAAGAGTCACAATGAAAGAGTGACTGAGATATATCCTTCTCTAGATAACGACTTTACAAAGAAAGTCATATGGAGTAAAGGTTCTACCAGATAGTCCCTACACCCATACTTTTTGATGCTAAATTGGTGTGATAGGTCATATTTGTCATTTAATAGCGGTTTACTGTTTCTGAGAATGGTCGAAATTTAGAGAAAAAAAACAACAAATGAATTTGGAACCCTCCATAACCACGCCTGTGAAAACCGTGACCTGCTAATCCATGACGTCGGAGTCTGATTGCGATCGTTTGCAGCGAATTTTCTAGGCGACATTTCCATTGTACCGCCAAAAACGTCACAAAGCTAAAACCCAGTGCCTTTGTTGACGTCATGAATTCGAATTTGAATTTATTTGCAATACACCTATTACAGGCCGAACATATACACGAGTAATACATATTGCAACATCATCAGAAAATAAGCAATAAAGAAGAGAGCAATGGTATAATCGTATGTATGTCTACAATATACGTATTGCCATAGCACCTAATATTGTTCTACTGGGCTAAGATCAGTATAAAATACTACTATTATCATATTTTTGTGTACACTTCGTGTGCACGAGTTACCTACAATACAGAATTAAGACATATCTCGTTGGAGTGCTTCAGAGCGGGCTTGAAAAAACTTACAGATATATGTACAAAGTGGAGAATAATTGTTTCTCATTATAACATCAAACTGATCGATTGGCGGCAGAGTAGAAAAATCGGAATAGATAGCAACGAGCTCACAAAATAATTCGGATCTTAGAACAGAATAATGAGAACAGTGAAGAATGAAGTGCATTTCATGATGATGTCACTACACTCAATTGGTGTGAAACGTTCGCCACAATGTGTCTGACACAGCCGACTGGTCGGTATTATACGACGTGATCGTAATCAGTACATTTCTTGTATTGTTAAAAAATCCAATTTGAAGTCATTTTTCCTAGAAAAAATATCAACGTGTTCTTCCCAAAAGCTTCTCTGTATGTTTTTATGCAAAGTGGACAGGGGCTACTTCGTAGAAACTTTAAGATTGCTGATTATTGATACGGATTTGATATTGTTAGACAATCATGATGTCTGGCCGGATTCATTGAAAACTGTTGACCGCTTCTCTGTTGAAGGAACCTAGCCTATATTTAGGTATACAATTATTGTGTTTTGTTTTAGTTTGGTGCTAATATATTTATATGAATTAGATCTTTGGTTATGGACGCGGACATTTTTTAATGGATGAAGGATGAAAATTGAATGACGGACTTGTGGCGTATATCTTGACTATTCTCCTTTACGTCGATAGGTCACGCAGCCTTTCTCTTTCTTGGAGAAATTATCCAAACAAACAGATCTAGGAAAATAAAATGCAAAACTGAAGAAATCAATATTTATTTATCCACCTTCTAGTTCTAGCCAGGATAATTAAATGGTGTCCCCCATGGTAATGTATTTTAAATTTTTACGGACTTTACAGTATCAAAATTTTCTATAATGTTCAATTTGAGATTAAATGTTAGTGCATATAAGAATAAAATGTTAACGGTATATAGGTTTGAAAGCCGCACAAAATAGCTTTCTCGGAGCTCCTAGCGTAATTAGAAATTCAGTCTGTGATTTCGACGGTTAAGCCAACATGATATATAACCGCATGGAAAACCGTTAATCATATATGGAACACCCACATGGATTTCATTTGATAACTTTCAACGGAAATGAAACGATTCCCACAATCAAATTGAGAACATAAAACAATATTTCAGAACTCACAAAGAGAGACGCGCAGCCACCTTTTCCGGTCATGCGCAGTAACGGTTTTTCCCTTCATCTTCGCAGTGCGCATTCGTACATAGCATCAGAAGTTTGCATCTCAACGTTACATATTCCATAGGGACTTCTAATCGTAACTGCGCACATCGCATCGCAACTTTGCATCGCAACTTCGAACATCGCATGACAACTTCGCGCATCGCATGGCAACTTCGCATCTCCATAGGGTGCACTCCGGAGATTCTTTTATTCGGCATGGAATAGACTATGGGTCCGTTTTTCGGCCACCAGTTGTCGCAAAACCTTCAACCCAAATCACTTATATGTATATATTTTCTGAAAGAGCATGATGAAACTATTATTTTAAGATATAACACTGCTATGTTATAAAAAAATTTAACTCGAACATTCTCCTCCATGCTTGCTTCATTTTTCCTAGAAAACCCCTTAAAAATGTCGAAAAATGGTCAAATTCGGCTCAATTTCCAGAAAAATCTGTAAGAGCGATTTCAATTAAACTTCTTACTCACGTTCCCTGGTCCGGTCTCAACTTAAAAAGGCAAAAAAAAGGGGTGTTAACCTAACCGTTTTTTGTCAGATTTTCTTCCCGTAAATGAGTCCCGATTTTTAGGCACACCCAAGGGGCATAACTGAGGCAGGACAAACTTTACTCCATGATCCCGATCAGCGTGTAGACGAAGCCAGCACTCGATTTGTACGTACTCGTTTGCAGCGTTGATAATGCTGAATAGGATGGCATTATAGATATAAGCTATTAAGAAGACAAGAAGAATTATGATGTAGCAGAACAAGGGCAGTCTATCGTATTATGAAATTAGAGAGGGGCCATTACTACGAAACTGCGGAGGGCCACCTTAAGGGGCAGGATGTTTTTACGAAATTAATTATTCACATGTATCGTAATCTCAGAGTGTTTGTGAGTATGGCGGTATACAACACTTGCCAGTTATACATATTATTTTTGGAAATCCGACCGATAACTTTCCCCCCACCCCATCTTTGTTTTGATCAATTTTGCCAATTCTAGCAGGATTTTCGAGAACAAAACTCAAATATAACCTATTTCTTCTTAATAATGGTCATCCATTCGGCAATATGAAGGCCGTGGTTACTTTTCCGCTTTCCAATGATAGCAGAAACGCGGGAAAATGCAAATAAGCGATGTAACCAAGTCAAATTATTGGTAATTTTGCACTCAATTTTCTCTCAGAAACATGGGAAATACTTCAGAAACTTGAGAAATAATTTGTAAAACCATAATAATATACATCCATTCCATCCTTTATGGACTGTAAATGGGTTCTCTTGTGAAGAAAATTTACACTGGCAAATTTATATCATTCTGATAGGACCTCGTTCTGCCATAATATCCACCGAAATCTCAGTCCAGGGGGAGATAACTCCCGTATGGAATACAGTATGCAGTAACCTCAATTGTATACTAATGGACACACTGTGGATTATTTTAATCGAACTCCTGGTCTTCTTTCCACCTGCTTCCGAAAATAGAGCTTCAGGTATAACTAGGCAGTCAAAATTAAACAATCTGGCGTAATGATACATCTCCGCTCCGTAACGGAGTCTACATTAAGATAATGCATAGACTCCACTATTATGCCTTAAGGGTGCACTCCGGAGATTCTTTTATTCGGCATGAATAGACTATGGGTCCGTTTTTCGGCCACCAGTTGTCGCAAAACCTTCAACCCAAATCACTTATATGTATATATTTTCGAAAGAGCATGATGAAACTATTATTTTAAGATATAACACTGCTATGTTATAAAAAATTTAACTCGAACATTCTTCTCCATGCTTGCTTCATTTTTCCTAGAAAACCCCTTAAAAATGTCGAAAAATGGTCAAATTCGGCTCAATTTCCAGAAAAATCTGTAAGAGCGATTTCAATTAAACTTCTTACTCACGTTCCCTGGTCCGGTCTCAACTTAAAAAGGCAAAAAAAAGGGTGTTAACCTAACCGTTTTTTGTCAGATTTTCTTCCCGTAAATGAGTCCCGATTTTTAGGCACACCCAAGGGGCATAACTGAGGCAGGACAAACTTTACTCCATGATCCCGATCAGCGTGTAGACGAAGCCAGCACTCGATTTGTACGTACTCGTTTGCAGCGTTGATAATGCTGAATAGGATGGCATTATAGATATAAGCTATTAAGAAGACAAGAAGAATTATGATGTAGCAGAACAAGGGCAGTCTATCGTATTATGAAATTAGAGAGGGGCCATTACTACGAAACTGCGGAGGGCCACCTTAGGGGCAGGATGTTTTTTACGAAATTAATTATTCACATCTATCGTAATCTCAGAGTGTTTGCGAGTATGGCGGTATACAACACTTGCCAGTTATACATATTATTTTGGGAAATCCGACCGATAACTTTCCCCCTACCCCATCTTTGTTTTGATCAATTTTGCCAATTCTAGCAGGATTTTCGAGAACAAAACTCAAAATTAACCTATTTCTTCTTAATAATGGGCATCCATTCGGCAATATGAAGGCCGTGGTTACTTTTCCGCTTTCCAATGATAGCAGAAACGCGGGAAAATGCAAATAAGCGATGTAACCAAGTCAAATTATTGGTAATTTTGCACTCAATTTTCCTTAGAAACATGGGAAATACTTCAGAAACTTGAGAAATAATTTGTAAAACCATAATAATATACATCCATTCCATCCTTTATGGACTGTAAATGGGGTTCTCTTGTAAAGAAAATTTATATCATTCTGATAGGACCTCGTTCTGCCATAATATCCACCGAAATCTCAGTCCAGGGGGAGATAACTCCTGTATGGAATACAGTATGCAGTAACTTCAATTGTATACTAATGGACACACTGTGGATTATTTTAATCGAACTCCTGGTCTTCTTTCCACCTGCTTCCGAAAATAGAGCTTCAGGTATAACTAGGCAGTCAAAATTAAACAATCTGGCGTAATGATACATCTCCGCTCCGTAACGGAGTCTACATTAAGATAATGCATAGACTCCACTATTATGCCTTAAGGGTGCACTCCGGAGATTCTTTTATTCGGCATGGAATAGACTATGGGTCCGTTTTTCGGCCACCAGTTGTCGTAAAACCTTCAACCCAAATCACTTATATGTATATATTTTCTGAAAGAGCATGATGAAACTATTATTTTAAGATATAACACTGCTATGTTATAGAAAAATTTAAACTCGAACATTCTCCTCCATGCTTGCTTCATTTTTCCTAGAAAACCCCTTAAAAATGTCGAAAAATGGTCAAATTCGGCTCAATTTCCAGAAAAATCTGTAAGAGCGATTTCAATTAAACTTCTTACTCACGTTCCCTGGTCCGGTCTCAACTTAAAAAGGCAAAAAAAAGGGGGTGTTAACCTAACCGTTTTTTGTCAGATTTTCTTCCCGTAAATGAGTCCCGATTTTTAGGCACACCCAAGGGGCATAACTGAGGCAGGACAAACTTTACTCCATGATCCCGATCAGCGTGTAGACGAAGCCAGCACTCGATTTGTACGTACTCGTTTGCAGCGTTGATAATGCTGAATAGGATGGCATTATAGATATAAGCTATTAAGAAGACAAGAAGAATTATGATGTAGCAGAACAAGGGCAGTCTATCGTATTATGAAATTAGAGGGGCCATTACTACGAAACTGCGGAGGGCCACCATATCTCATCTTAGCAGAGCAACTTCCATCTTCACATCGAACCTTGGCGTCTAAATTTCGAACGCAACTTCGCGCTTCATTTCGAAACGTCGCGTCGCATCGTAACTTCGCATCGCAGCTTCATATCGTAACTTCGAATCGCAACTCCCCATCACAACTTCCATGCTCTATTTTCCATCGCATCTTAGCATCTTCTCATCGTAACATCGCCTTTCGCATTGCAACTTCGCATTAATTTCGCATCGTAAGTTAGCCTCGCAACTTTTCATCTTCGCAGCTTCTTTTTCCATTTACTATGGGTTGTTTCTTTTCCCAAGACAGGCCTGAATAAAGACAAGTCACATGACATTACATTTATAAGAAATGCCAAACCGAAAACTACGTTCGGGACAGCTCTTGTACACACAATAATTTGGTCTACTCAGATAGAAATACAGATCGCATCAGGCTATTTATACAGATGGTTCTAAAGATAGATTTGAAGATTGTAAGGGATGCTTTTTATCGAGTGACTACTTTGGAAGATATTTTCAGTCGGGTGAGGGAGGATTGCATCTTGGGTTATTTGAGAGAAATCGGTTTGTTACAAGTAGTATACAGCAAGGATTTAAAGCCTTATTCGCCCGACTGCGCATGCACAGAAAACAAAAATGGGGCGGTCATGTGCGCAGGAGTGTTTTGCGCCAGTATGACGTCACTTCCGGTCTGGATGAATCGGGCGTGACCTTGGGGGCATGTATTCCTCTGCGGTGATGCGGTCTGGGGGTAACGCGGTCTGCCTTCTTGGACAGAAAGTAGTCCCAAATACGTGAGTTTCCGTGAGAATGTTCGGCAATCTTCAGGGGCGAGAAGGGCCGCTAGTGGACTGATAGGGCCATCCAGTCATCGGTGGGTGCATGTAAATTTAGGATTTGTCCCGAAAATATAAAAAGCGGAACACGGATTTTACCCCTACAATAGGGAAAAAATCCTATCAACCGCATCTCAAAGGACTAATATCGGTCCCTGGCGTATCGAGGCCTGCTGAGAGAGGTAGGGTGGGGGAGTGGGTGTATGTAAAATTAGGATTTGTCCCGAAAATAAAAAAGCGGAACACGGACTTTACCCCTACAATAGAGCAAAACTCCTATCAACCCTATCCCAAACGGCGAATATCGGTCCCTGGCTTATCGGGTCCTGCTGACAAAGGTAGGGTGGGGGAGTGGGTGTATGTAAATTTAGGATTTGTCCCGAAAATATAAAAAGCGGAACACGGACTATACCCCTAAAATAGGGGAAAACTCCTATCAACCCTATCCCAAAGAGCTAATATCGGTCCTCGGGCCTATCGGGGTCTGGGTGCATGGGTGGGTGCATGTAAAATAAGGATTTGTTCTCGAAAATATAAAAAGCGGAACACGGATTTTACCCCTACAATAGAGGAAAACTCCTTTCAACCCTGTCCCAAAGGGCGAATATCGGTTCCCGGGCTTATCGGGATCTGGGTGCATGGGTGTGTGCATGTAAAATGAGGATTTGTCCCACAAAATATAAAAAGCGGAACACGGACTTTACCCCTACAATAGGGGAAAAATTCCTATCAACCATATCCCAAAGGGCGAATATCGGTCCCCGAGCTTATCGGGGTCTGGGTGCATGGGTGGGTGCATGTAAAACTTCTCCAGAAAAAAATATAAAAAGCGGAACACGGGCTTTAGTCCTACAATAGGGGCCTGTATTATACAATATACGGGAAAATGCTTATATGGGGTATGGGGTGGTCATTTTTTTATTATTTTACTATGGGTTGTTTCGTCTTGTTTTTCTCGTTTCGCCACGAAAAACACGATGGGAAGAGTCCCGGAGCTAAGCGGTGAATTTTTTTGAAAAGTACCGGGTAGGTCTGTATATAGGCCCATAGGCCACATGTTCATTGTGATATGGGTTGTTTGGTCTTGTTTTTCACGTCTCACCATGTAGAACACGATGGGAAGTTAAGCCGTGAATTTTTTTTAAAAGTACCGGGTGGGTCTGTATATAGGCCCATAGGCCTACTGGTTCAGTGGATAGATCCATACTGGATGGACGTTTTGGGGTCTAGGTGAGCCCCTAGTGGTCCTATGGTGCCGTATGAGGTATTATTTTGAAGCTCTCATGCAAGAGCACCCGACTGCACTAAGGTATCGTTCGTATTCAATAGTGTGCGCATGCGCAGTCTGATCGTATTATAGAAAGCAGCATCTGTCCTGTATTACACAATATCTGTCCAGTATTATGCAATATATGTTCTGTATTATACCAAACTTGTGCTGTATTATACAGTATCTGTCCTGTATTGTACCATATATGTCCTGTATTATACCATATCTGCTCGGAATTATACAATATTTCTCCTCTATTATACCATATCTGCCTTTCATTATACCATATCTTTGCTGTATTATACCAAATCTGCCCTGCTTTACACAGTATCTGTTCTGTATTATACCAAATCTGTGCTGTATTATACCGTATCTGTGCTGTATTATACAATATCTGTCCTGTATTACCCTCTATCTGTCCAGTATTATGTAATATATGTTCTGTATTATACCAAATTTGTGCTGTATCATACAGTATCTGTCATGTATTGTACCATATATGTCCTGTATTATACCATATCTGCTCTGTATTATACAATATTTCTCCTCTATTATACCATATCTGCCCTGCATTATACCATATCTTTGCTGTATTATATCATATCTGTCCTGAATTATAGCATATTTGTTCTGTATTATACCATATCTGTCCTGTGTTATACAATATCTGTCCTGTATTATACCAAATCTGTCCTGTATTGTGCCATATTTGTCCTGTATTATACAATATTGGTTCTGTATTATACCAATTCTGTGCTGTATTATACAGTATCTGTCCTGTATTATATCAAATCTGTGCTGTATTATACCATATCTGTTCTGTATTGTATCGTATACAATACATATTCTGTATTATACAATTGCATAGCGGTTGTCACGAATAACAACCAGTTCAGCAATGTTCATAGAGTTTATTATCCCCAATCTTACATCATACCCAGGCTGGGGGAGCAGCTCTGTGTATGTTTAGTATGTTCAAAGCAACACAAATTGAAATATCAAACACCATGTTTTATTATTTAACCCTACCTGGCCTGGGCTTTTTGGGACCTGTCCAGGCCTGGGGGGGGCCGAAATGGCCCCCCCTAATTATTTTTCTTACCTCTTGAGCTAGGGAGCTGAAATTTATTACACTATACCCTTGGGTCAAGCTCTACCAGAAAATGTAAAAAAATCCAAGATGGCCGCTTTGATGACGTCACAGTGACGCCATTTTGAAAAACGGCATTTTTTGGTCGATTTTTTGGTCAGATTTTCCGAATTTTTTATTTTTGCAATTTCTCCACAAAAACTGCATGAAAAATTAGCAAATATTAATGTGATACGAAATAAAATAGTTTTTGCCCACTTTTCATTGCGGAAAAGCAGAAATTTTGAAGAAATATGACAAAAAATCACTTTTCTGGTACACCACGTGGCCGCCATCTTGAATTTACCCATGATCCTCTGCTCGGGGGGTTATGAAAATAGGCTCAAAATGACCCCAATAAGACAAATGATAAAGTCACGGAGTTTCAGCTCTCCATTGTTTGCCGTCCCGGAGATAGTGCAGAAAGTTTGGTAGGGGGGGCCATAATGGCCCCCCCCCCCAGGCCAGGTAGGGTTAACGCACCGTCACATTAGGTACAAGTGTTTACTGAGCTCAAGTCAACGATCAGCATGTAGACATATAGAGTATGTACTGCATGTTAAGGTATTCATCAGTGCACGGGTGACGCGTTCAACCGATGGGGTGGTGGGTCAGCTTGGCAACGAGAAACGTAGCATTGGTCATCCCCTCCGCTGACCACTTGTTGTTGGGGTGTTGTTGTTGGGCCCATTCCAAGGGATCAACGGTGCCCAGTTTCTCCAGCATCGTCTCTAGCGACGCCCGGTTAATGATGGTAAACGGTTGGTCAAATACCCGGATGTTACTGCTCGGGTACAAGTATCGGACTTGGACTGTCTCCTTATGCTGCAGCACATAGCCAAACGCCAGATTCAATTTGAAGGCCGTAGTTTGGTGGTTGAAGACGGCTTCCACGTAGCTAGACGGGCGAAGTCGGTCAGTCGGAAATTGTAGATATCTTGAATAGGGCGATGCCGGTTGAAACATTGCCGTATTATGCACCAATGGCGCCGTTAGATGTCACTCAATGGATGGGCGTCATGTAAGAGATCGCTAGGAACATTTATGTGCTCGTCCAGAAAATGTTCGATGTTGTCAGGCGTATGACTCGAAACCGTAACGCCAAAGGGCGAATATCGGTCCCCGGGATTATCGGGGTCTGGGTCAATGGGTGGGTGCTTGTAAAAGTTTCTCCAGAAAAAAAAATAAAAAGCGGAACACTGAATTTAGTCCTACAATAGGGGCCTGTATTATACAATATAAGGGAAAATGCTTATATGGGGTATGGGGTGTTCATTTTTTTTATTATTTTACTATGGGTTGTTCCGTCTTGTTTTTCTCGTTTCGCCACGAAAAACACGATGGGAAGAGTCCCGGAGCTAAGCGGTGAATTTTTTTGAAAAGTACCGGGTAGGTCTGTATATAGGCCCATACTGGCTATGGGGGTATAGGTCCATACTGGGAAATTCACACATGTTCATTGTGATATGGGTTGTTTGGTCTTGTTTTTCACGTCTCACCATGTAGGACACGATGGGAAGTTAAGCGGTGATTTTTTTTAAAAGTACCAGGTAGGTCTGTATATAGGCCCATAGGCCTACTGGTTCAGTGGATAGGTCCATACTGGATGGACCTTTTGGGGTCTAGGTGAGCCCCTAGTGGTCCTATGGTGCCGTATGAGGTCTGATTTCGAAGCTCTCATGCAAGAGCACCCAACTGGACTAAGGTATCGTCCGTTCTCAATAGTGTGCGCATGCGCAGTCTGGTCGTATTATGGAAAGCAGCATCTGTCCTGCATTACACAATATCTGTCCAGTATTATGCAATATATGTTCTGTATTATACCAAACTTGTGCTGTATTATACAGTATCTGTCCTGTATTGTACCATATATGTCCTGTATTATACCATATCTGCTCGGAATTATACAATATTTCTCCTCTATTATACCATATCTGCCTTTCATTATACCATATCTTTGCTGTATTATACCATATCTGTCCTACATTATATCAAATCTGTGCTGTATTATAACATATCTATCCTCTATTATACCATATATGTCCTGAATTATACTAAATCTGCCCTGCGTTACACAGTATCTGTCCTGTATTACACCAAATCTGTGCTGTATTATACCGTATCTGTGCTGTATTATACAATATCTGTCCTGTATTACACAATATCTGTCCAGTATTATGTAATATATGTTCTGTATTATACCAAATTTGTGCTGTATCATACAGTATCTGTCCTGTATTGTACCATATATGTCCTATATTATACCATATCTGCTCTGTATTATACAATATTTCTCCTCTATTATACCATATCTGCCCTGCATTATATCATATCTTTGCTGTATTATACCATATCTGTCCTGAATTATAGCATATTTGTTCTGTATTATACCATATCTGTCCTGTGTTATACAATATCTGTCCTGTATTATACCAAATCTGTCCTGTATTGTGCCATATTTGTCCTGTATTATACAATATTGGTTCTGTATTATACCAATTCTGTGCTGTATTATACAATATCTGTCCTGTATTATATCAAATCTGTGCTGTATTATACCATATCTGTTCTGTATTGTATCGTATACAATACATATTCTGTATTATACAATTGCATAGCGGTTGTCACGAATAACAACCAGTTCGGCAATGTTCATAGAGTTTATTGTCCCCAATGTTACATCATACCCAGGCTGAGGGAGCAGCTCTGAGTATGTTTAGTATGTTCACAGCAACACAAATTGAAATATCAAGCACCATGTTTTATTATTTAACGCACCGTCACATTAGGTACAAGTGTTTACTGAGCTCAAGTCAACGATCAGCATGTAGACATATAGAGTATGTACGGCATGTTAAGCTATTCATCAGTGCACCGGTGACGCGATCAACCGATGGGGTGGTCGGTCAGCTTGCCAACGAGAATCGTAGCATTGGTCATCCTCTCCGCTGTCCACTTGTTGTTGGGGTGTTGTTGTTGGGCCCATTCCAAGGGATCAACGGTGCCCAGTTTCTCCAGCATCGTCTCTAGCGATGCCCGGTTAATGATGGTAAACGGTTGGTCAAATACCCGGATGTTACTGCTCGGGTACAAGTATCGGACTTGGACTGTCTCCTTATGCTGCAGCACATAGCCAAACGCCAGATTCAATTTGAAGGCCGTAGTTTGGTGGTTGAAGACGGCTTCCACGTAGCTAGACGGGCGAGGTCGGTCAGTCGGAAATTATAGATATCTTGAATAGGGCGATGCCGGTTGAAACATTGCCGTATTATGCACCAATGGCGCCGTTAGATGTCACTCAATGGATGGGCGTCCTGCAAGAGATCGCTAGGAACATTTATGGGCTCGTCCAGAAAATGTTCGATGTTGTCAGGCGTATGACTCGAAACCGTAACGCCAAAGGGCGAATATCGGTCCCCGGGCTTATCGGGGTCTGGGTGCATGGGTGGGTGCTTGTAAAAGTTTCTCCAGAAAAAAATATAAAAAGCGGAGCACGGGATTTAGTCCTACAATAGGGGCCTGTATTATACAATATACGGGAAAATGCTTATATGGGGTATGGGGTGTTCATTTTTTATTATTTTACTATGGGTTGTTTCGTCTGGTTTTTCTCGTTTCGCCACGGAAAACACGATGGGAAGAGTGCCGGAGCTAAGCGGTGAATGTTTTTGAAAAGTACCGGGTAGGTCTGTATATAGGCCCATACTGGCTATGGGGGTATAGGTCCATACTGGGAAATTCACACATGTTCATTGTGGTATGGGTTGTTTGGTCTTATTTTTCACGTCTCACCATGTAGAACACGATGGGAAGTTAAGCGGTGATTTTTTTTAAAAGTACCGGGTAGGTCTGTATATAGGCCCATAGGCCTACTGGTCCAGTGGATAGGTCCATACTGGATGGACGTCTTGGGGTCTAGGTGAGCCCCTAATGGTCCTATGGTGCCGTATGAGGTCTGATTTTGAAGCTCTCATGCAAGAGCACCTGACTGGACTAAGGTATCGTCCGTATTCAATAGTGTGCGCATGCGCAGTCTGGTCGTATTATAGAAAGCAGCATCTGTCCTGCATTACACAATATCTGTCCAGTATTATGCAATATATGTTCTGTATTATACCAAACTTGTGCTGTATTATACAGTATCTGTCCTGTATTGTACCATATATGTCCTGTATTATACCATATCTGCTCGGAATTATACAATATTTCTCCTCTATTATACCATATCTGCCTTTCATTATACCATATCTTTGCTGTATTATACCATATCTGTCCTGCATTATATCAAATCTGTGCTGTATTATAACATATCTATCCTCTATTATACCATATATGTCCTGTATTATACCAAATCTGCCCTGCGTTACACAGTATCTGTCCTGTATTATACCAAATCTGTGCTGTATTATACCGTATCTGTGCTGTATTATACAATATCTGTCCTGTATTACACAATATCTGTCCAGTATTATGTAATATATGCTCTGTATTATACCAAATTTGTGCTGTATCATACAGTATCTGTCCTGTATTGTACCATATATGTCCTATATTATACCATATCTGCTCTGTATTATACAATATTTCTCCTCTATTATACCATATCTGCCCTGCATTATACCATATCTTTGCTGTATTATACCATATCTGTCCTGAATTATAGCATATTTGTTCTGTATTATACCATATCTGTCCTGTGTTATACAATATCTGTCCTGTATTATACCAAATCTGTCCTGTATTGTGCCATATTTGTCCTGTATTATACAATATTGGTTCTGTATTATACCAATTCTGTGCTGTATTATACAATATCTGTCCTGTATTATATCAAATCTGTGCTGTATTATACCATATCTGTTCTGTATTGTATCGTATACAATACATATTCTGTATTATACAATTGCATAGCGGTTGTCACGAATAACAACCAGTTCAGCAATGTTCATAGAGTTTATTATCCCCAATGTTACATCATACCCAGGCTGGGGGAGCAGCTCTGAGTATGTTTAGTATGTTCACAGCAACACAAATTGAAATATCAAGCACCATGTTTTATTATTTAACGCACCGTCACATTAGGTACAAGTGTTTACTGAGCTCAAGTCAACGATCAGCATGTAGACATATAGAGTATGTACGGCATGTTAAGCTATTCATCAGTGCACCGGTGACGCGATCAACCGATGGGGTGGTCGGTCAGCTTGCCAACGAGAATCGTAGCATTGGTCATCCTCTCCGCTGTCCACTTGTTGTTGGGGTGTTGTTGTTGGGCCCATTCCAAGGGATCAACGGTGCCCAGTTTCTCCAGCATCGTCTCTAGCGACGCCCGGTTAATGATGGTAAACGGTTGGTCAAATACCCGGATGTTACTGCTCGGGTAAAAGTATCGGACTTGGTCTGTCTCCTTATGCTGCAGCACATAGCCAAACGCTAGATTTAATTTGGAGGACGTAGCTTGGTCATTGAAGATGGCTTCCACGTAGTTGCGTAGACGGGTGAGGTCAGTCAGTCGGAAATTGTAGATATCTTGAATAGGGCGATGACGGTGGAAACAGTGCCGTATCATGGACCAATGGCGCCGATAGTTGTCACTCAATGGATGGGCGACCTGCAAGAGATCGCTAGGAACATTTATGGGCTCGTCCAGAAAATGTTCGATGTTGTCAGACGTATGACTCGAAACCGTAACGCCAAAGGGCGAATATCGGTCCCCGGGCTTATCGGGGTCTGGGTGCATGGGTGGGTGCTTGTAAAAGTTTCTCCAGAAAAAAATATAAAAAGCGGAGCACGGGATTTAGTCCTACAATAGGGGCCTGTATTATACAATATACGGGAAAATGCTTATATGGGGTATGGGGTGTTCATTTTTTACTATTTTACTATGGGTTGTTTCGTCTGGTTTTTCTCGTTTCGCAACGGAAAACACGATGGGAAGAGTTCCGGAGCTAAGCGGTGAATGTTTTTGAAAAGTACCGGGTAGGTCTGTATATAGGCCCATACTGGCTATGGGGGTATAGGTCCATACTGGGAAATTCACACATGTTCATTGTGATATGGGTTGTTTGGTCTTGTTTTTCACGTCTCACCATGTAGGACACGATGGGAAGTTAAGCGGTGATTTTTTTTAAAAGTACCAGGTAGGTCTGTATATAGGCCCATAGGCCTACTGGTTCAGTGGATAGGTCCATACTGGATGGACCTTTTGGGGTCTAGGTGAGCCCCTAGTGGTCCTATGGTGCCGTATGAGGTCTGATTTTGAAGCTCTCATGCAAGAGCACCCGACTGGACTAAGGTATCGTCCGTTCTCAATAGTGTGCGCATGCGCAGTCTGGTCGTATTATGGAAAGCAGCATCTGTCCTGCATTACACAATATCTGTCCAGTATTATGCAATATATGTTCTGTATTATACCAAACTTGTGCTGTATTATACAGTATCTGTCCTGTATTGTACCATATATGTCCTGTATTATACCATATCTGCTCGGAATTATACAATATTTCTCCTCTATTATACCATATCTGCCTTTCATTATACCATATCTTTGCTGTATTATACCATATCTGTCCTACATTATATCAAATCTGTGCTGTATTATAACATATCTATCCTCTATTATACCATATATGTCCTGAATTATACTAAATCTGCCCTGCGTTACACAGTATCTGTCCTGTATTACACCAAATCTGTGCTGTATTATACCGTATCTGTGCTGTATTATACAATATCTGTCCTGTATTACACAATATCTGTCCAGTATTATGTAATATATGTTCTGTATTATACCAAATTTGTGCTGTATCATACAGTATCTGTCCTGTATTGTACCATATATGTCCTATATTATACCATATCTGCTCTGTATTATACAATATTTCTCCTCTATTATACCATATCTGCCCTGCATTATATCATATCTTTGCTGTATTATACCATATCTGTCCTGAATTATAGCATATTTGTTCTGTATTATACCATATCTGTCCTGTGTTATACAATATCTGTCCTGTATTATACCAAATCTGTCCTGTATTGTGCCATATTTGTCCTGTATTATACAATATTGGTTCTGTATTATACCAATTCTGTGCTGTATTATACAATATCTGTCCTGTATTATATCAAATCTGTGCTGTATTATACCATATCTGTTCTGTATTGTATCGTATACAATACATATTCTGTATTATACAATTGCATAGCGGTTGTCACGAATAACAACCAGTTCGGCAATGTTCATAGAGTTTATTGTCCCCAATGTTACATCATACCCAGGCTGAGGGAGCAGCTCTGAGTATGTTTAGTATGTTCACAGCAACACAAATTGAAATATCAAGCACCATGTTTTATTATTTAACGCACCGTCACATTAGGTACAAGTGTTTACTGAGCTCAAGTCAACGATCAGCATGTAGACATATAGAGTATGTACGGCATGTTAAGCTATTCATCAGTGCACCGGTGACGCGATCAACCGATGGGGTGGTCGGTCAGCTTGCCAACGAGAATCGTAGCATTGGTCATCCTCTCCGCTGTCCACTTGTTGTTGGGGTGTTGTTGTTGGGCCCATTCCAAGGGATCAACGCTGCCCAGTTTCTCCAGCATCGTCTCTAGCGATGCCCGGTTAATGATGGTAAACGGTTGGTCAAATACCCGGATGTTACTGCTCGGGTACAAGTATCGGACTTGGACTGTCTCCTTATGCTGCAGCACATAGCCAAACGCCAGATTCAATTTGAAGGCCGTAGTTTGGTGGTTGAAGACGGCTTCCACGTAGCTAGACGGGCGAGGTCGGTCAGTCGGAAATTATAGATATCTTGAATAGGGCGATGCCGGTTGAAACATTGCCGTATTATGCACCAATGGCGCCGTTAGATGTCACTCAATGGATGGGCGTCCTGCAAGAGATCGCTAGGAACATTTATGGGCTCGTCCAGAAAATGTTCGATGTTGTCAGGCGTATGACTCGAAACCGTAACGCCAAAGGGCGAATATCGGTCCCCGGGCTTATCGGGGTCTGGGTGCATGGGTGGGTGCTTGTAAAAGCTTCTCCAGAAAAAAATATAAAAAGCGGAGCACGGGATTTAGTCCTACATAGGGGCCTGTATTATACAATATACGGGAAAATGCTTATATGGGGTATGGGATGTTCATTTTTTATTATTTTACTATGGGTTGTTTCGTCTGGTTTTTCTCGTTTCGCCACGGAAAACACGATGGGAAGAGTGCCGGAGCTAAGCGGTGAATGTTTTTGAAAAGTACCGGATAGGTCTGTATATAGGCCCATACTGGCTATGGGGGTATAGGTCCATACTGGGCAATTCACACATGTTTATTGTGGTATGGGTTGTTTGGTCTTATTTTTCACGTCTCACCATGTAGAACACGATGGGGAGTTAAGCGGTGATTTTTTTTAAAAGTACCAGGTAGGTCTGTATATAGGCCCATAGGCCTACTGGTCCAGTGGATAGGTCCATACTGGATGGACGTCTTGGGGTCTAGGTGAGCCCCTGATGGTCCTATGGTGCCGTATGAGGTCTGATTTTGAAGCTCTCATGCAAGAGCACCTGACTGGACTAAGGTATCGTCCGTATTCAATAGTGTGCGCATGCGCAGTCTGGTCGTATTATAGAAAGCAGCATCTGTCCTGCATTACACAATATCTGTCCAGTATTATGCAATATATGTTCTGTATTATACGAAACTTGTGCTGTATTATACAGTATCTGTCCTGTATTGTACCATATATGTCCTGTATTATACCATATCTGCTCGGAATTATACAATATTTCTCCTCTATTATACCATATCTGCCTTTCATTATACCATATCTTTGCTGTATTATACCATATCTGTCCTGCATTATATCAAATCTGTGCTGTATTATAACATATCTATCCTCTATTATACCATATATGTCCTGTATTATACCAAATCTGCCCTGCGTTACACAGTATCTGTCCTGTATTATACCAAATCTGTGCTGTATTATACCGTATCTGTGCTGTATTATACAATATCTGTCCTGTATTACACAATATCTGTCCAGTATTATGTAATATATGCTCTGTATTATACCAAATTTGTGCTGTATCATACAGTATCTGTCCTGTATTGTACCATATATGTCCTATATTATACCATATCTGCTCTGTATTATACAATATTTCTCCTCTATTATACCATATCTGCCCTGCATTATACCATATCTTTGCTGTATTATACCATATCTGTCCTGAATTATAGCATATTTGTTCTGTATTATACCATATCTGTCCTGTGTTATACAATATCTGTCCTGTATTATACCAAATCTGTCCTGTATTGTGCCATATTTGTCCTGTATTATACAATATTGGTTCTGTATTATACCAATTATGTGCTGTATTATACAGTATCTGTCCTGTATTATATCAAATCTGTGCTGTATTATACCATATCTGTTCTGTATTGTATCGTATACAATACATATTCTGTATTATACAATTGCATAGCGGTTGTCACGAATAACAACCAGTTCAGCAATGTTCATTGAGTTTATTATCCCCAATGTTACATCATACCCAGGCTGGGGGAGCAGCTCTGAGTATGTTTAGTATGTTCACAGCAACACAAATTGAAATATCAAGCACCATGTTTTATTATTTAACGCACCGTCACATTAGGTACAAGTGTTTACTGAGCTCAAGTCAACGATCAGCATGTAGACATATAGAGTATGTACGGCATGTTAAGGTATTCATCAGTGCACGGGTGACGCGTTCAACCGATGGGGTGGTCGGTCAGCTTGGCAACGAGAAACGTAGCATTGGTCATCCTCTCCGCTGTCCACTTGTTTTTTGGGTGTTGTTGTTGGGCTCATTCCAAGGGATCAACGGTGCCCAGTTTCTCCAGCATCGTCTCTAGCGACGCCCGGTTAATGATGGTAAACGGTTGGTCAAATACCCGGATGTTACTGCTCGGGTAAAAGTATCGGGCTTGGACTGTCTCCTTATGCTGCAGCACATATCCAAACGCCAGATTCAATTTGAAGGCCGTAGTTTCGTGCTTGAAGACGGCTTCCACGTAGCTAGACGGGCGAGGTCGGTCAGTCGGAAATTGTAGATATCTTGAATAGGGCGATGCCGGTTGCAACATTGCCGTATTATGCACCAATGGCGCCGTTAGATGTCACTCAATGGATGGGAGTCATGTAAGAGATCGCTAGGAACATTTATGGGCTCGTCCAGAAAATGTTCGATGTTGTCAGACGTATGACTCGAAACCGTAACGCCAAAGGGCGAATATCGGTCCCCGGGCTTATCGGGGTCTGGGTCAATGGGTGGGTGCTTGTAAAAGTTTCTCCAAAAAAAAAAATAAAAAGCGGAACACTGAATTTAGTCCTACAATAGGGGCCTGTATTATACAATATACGGGAAAATGCTTATATGGGGTATGGGGTGTTCATTTTTTTATTATTTTACTATGGGTTGTTTCGTCTGGTTTTTCTCGTTTCGCCACGAAAAATACGATGAGAAGAGTGCCGGAGCTAAGCGGTGAATTTTTTTGAAAAGTACCGGGTAGGTCTGTATATAGGCCCATACTGGCTATGGGGGTATAGGTCCATACTGGGAAATTCACACATGTTCATTGTGATATGGGTTGTTTGGTCTTGTTTTTCACGTCTCACCATGTAGAACACGATGGGAAGTTAAGCGGTGATTTTTTTTTAAAAGTACCGGGTAGGTCTGTATATAGGCCCATAGGCCTACTGGTTCAGTGGATAGGTCCATACTGGATGGACCTTTTGGGGTCTAGGTGAGACCCTAGTGGTCCTATGGTGCCGTATGAGGTCTGATTTTGAAGCTCTCATGCAAGAGCACCCGACTGGACTAAGATATCGTCCGTTCTCAATAGTGTGCGCATGCGCAGTCTGGTCGTATTATAGAAAGCAGCATCTGTCCTGCATTACACAATATCTGTCCAGTATTATGCAATATATGTTCTGTATTATACCAAACTTGTGCTGTATTATACAGTATCTGTCCTGTATTGTACCATATATGTCCTGTATTATACCATATCTGCTCGGAATTATACAATATTTCTCCTCTATTATACCATATCTGCCTTTCATTATACCATATCTTTGCTGTATTATACCATATCTGTCCTGCATTATATCAAATCTGTGCTGTATTATAACATATCTATCCTCTATTATACCATATATGTCCTGAATTATACCAAATCTGCCCTGCGTTACACAGTATCTGTCCTGTATTATACCAAATCTGTGCTGTATTATACCGTATCTGTGCTGTATTATACAATATCTGTCCTGTATTACACAATATCTGTCCAGTATTATGTAATATATGTTCTGTATTATACCAAATTTGTGCTGTATCATACAGTATCTGTACTGTATTGTACCATATATGTCCTATATTATACCATATCTGCTCTGTATTATACAATATTTCTCCTCTATTATACCATATCTGCCCTGCATTATACCATATCTTTGCTGTATTATACCATATCTGTCCTGAATTATAGCATATTTGTTCTGTATTATACCATATCTGTCCTGTGTTATACAATATCTGTCCTGTATTATACCAAATCTATCCTGTGTTGTGCCATATTTGTCCTGTATTATACAATATTGGTTCTGTATTATACCAATTCTGTGCTGTATTATACAGTATCTGTCCTGTATTATATCAAATCTGTGCTGTATTATGCCATATCTGTTCTGTATTGTATCGTATACAATACATATTCTGTATTATACAATTGCATAGCGGTTGCCACGAATAACAACCAGTTCAGCAATGTTCATAGAGTTTATTATCCCCAATGTTACATCATACCCAGGCTGGGGGAGCAGCTCTGAGTATGTTTAGTATGTTCACAGCAACACAAATTGAAATATCAAACACCGTGTTTTATTATTTAACGCACCGTCAAATTAGGTACAAGTGTTTACTGAGCTCAAGTCAACGATCAGCATGTAGACATATAGAGTATGTACGGCATGTTAAGCTATTGATGAGTGCACCGGTGACGCGTTCAACCGATGGGGTGGTCGGTTTGCTAGCCAACGAGAATCGTAGCATTGGTCATCCTCTCCGCTGTCCACTTGTTGTTGGGGTGTTGTTGTTGGGCCCATTCCAAGGGATCAACGCTGCCCAGTTTCTCCAGCATCGTCTCTAGCGACGCCCGGTTAATGATGGTAAACGGTTGGTCAAATACCCGGATGTTACTGCTCGGGTACAAGTATCGGACTTGGACTGTCTCCTTATGCTGCAGCACATAGCCAAACGCCAGATTCAATTTGAAGGCAGTAGTTTGGTGGTTGAAGACGGCTTCCACGTAGCTAGACGGGCGAGGTCGGTCAGTCGGAAATTGTAGATATCTTGAATAGGGCGATGCCGGTTGAAACATTGCTGTATTATGCACCAATGGCGCCGTTAGATGTCACTCAATGGATGGGCGTCCTGTAAGAGATCGCTAGGAACATTTATGGGCTCGTCCAGAAAATGTTCGATGTTGTCAGGCGTATGACTCGAAACCGTAACGCCAAAGGGCGAATATCGGTCCCCGGGCTTATCGTGGTCTGGGTGCATGGGTGGGTGCTTGTAAAAGTTTCTCCAGAAAAAAATATAAAAAGCGAAACACGGGATTTAGTCCTACAATAGGGGCCTGTATTATACAATATACGCGAAAATGCTTATATGGGGTATGGGGTGTTCATTTTTTATTATTTTACTATGGGTTGTTTCGTCTGGTTTTTCTCGTTTCGCCACGAAAAACACGATGGGAAGAGTGCCGGAGCTAAGCGGTGAATGTTTTTGAAAAGTACCGGGTAGGTCTGTATATAGGCCCATACTGGCTATGGGGGTATAGGTCCTTACTGGGAAATTCACACATGTTCATTGTGATATGGGTTGTTTGGTCTTATTTTTCACGTCTCACCATGTAGAACACGATGGGAAGTTAAGCGGTGATTTTTTTTAAAAGTACCGGGTAGGTCTGTATATAGGCCCATAGGCCTACTGGTCCAGTGGATAGGTCCATACTGGATGGACGTTTTGTGGCCTAGGTGAGCCCCTAGTTGTCCTATGGTGCCGCATGAGGTCTGATTTTGAAGCTCTCATGCAAGAGCACCGGACTGGACTAAGGTATCGTCCGTATTCAATAGTCTGCGCATGCGCAGTCTAGTCGTATTATAGAATGCAGCATCTGTCCTGCATTACACAATATCTGTCCAGTATTATGCAATATATGTTCTGTATTATACCAAACTTGTGCTGTATTATACAGTATCTGTCCTGTATTGTACCATATACGTCCTGTATTATACCATATCTGCTCGGAATTATACAATATTTCTCCTCTATTATACCATATCTGCCTTTCATTATACCATATCTTTGCTGTATTATACCATATCTGTCCTGCATTATATCAAATCTGTGCTGTATTATAACATATCTATCCTCTATTATACCATATATGTCCTGTATTATACCAAATCTGCCCTGCGTTACAGAGTACCTGTCCTGTATTATACCAAATCTGTGCTGTATTATACCGTATCTGTGCTGTATTATACAATATCTGTCCTGTATTACAAATATCTGTCCAGTATTATGTAATATATGTTCTGTATTATACCAAATTTGTGCTGTATCATACAGTATCTGTCCTGTATTGTACGATATATGTCCTGTATTATACCACATCTGCTCTGTATTATACAATATTTCTCGTCTATTATACCATATCTGCCCTGCATTATACCATGTCTTTGCTGTACTATACCATATCTGTCCTGAATTATAGCATATTTGTTCTGTATTATACCATATCTGTCCTGTATTATACAATATCTGTCCTGTATTATACCAAATCTGTCCTGTATTGTGCCATATTTGTCCTGTATTATACAATATAGGTTCTGTATTATACCAATTCTGTGCTGTATTATACAGTATCTGTCCTGTATTATATCAAATCTGTGCTGTATTATACCATATCTGTTCTGTATTGTATCGTATACAATACATATTCTGTATTATACAATTGCATAGCGGTTGTCACGAATAACAACCAGTTCAGCAATGTTCATAGAGTTTATTATCCCCAATGTTACATCATACCCAGGCTGGGGGAGCAGCTCTGGGTATGTTTAGTATGTTCACAGCAACACAAATTGAAATATCAAACACCATGTTTTATTATTTAACGCACCGTCACTTTAGGTACAAGCGTTTACTGAGCTCAAGTCAACGATCAGCATGTAGACATATAGAGTATGTACGGCATGTTAAGGTATTCATCAGTGCACGGGTGACGCGTTCAACCGATGTGGTGGTTGGTTAGCTTGCCAACGAGAAACGTAGCATTGGTCATCCTCTCCGCTGTCCACTTGTTGTTGGGGTGTTGTTGTTGGGCCCATTCCAAGGGATCAACGGTGCCCAGTTTCTCCAGCATCGTCTCTAGCGACGCCCGGTTAATGATGGTAAACGGTTGGTCAAATACCCGGATGTTACTGCTCGGGTAAAAGTATCGGACTTGGACTGTCTCCTTATGCTGCAGCACATAGCCAAACGCCAGATTCAATTTGAAGGCCGTAGTTTGGTGGTTGAAGACGGCTTCCACGTAGCTAGACGGGCGACGTCGGTCAGTCGGAAATTGTAGATATCTTGAATAGGGCGATGCCGGTTGAAACATTGCCGTATTATGCACCAATGGCGCCGTTAGATGTCACCCAATGGATGGGCGTTCTGTAAGAGATCGCTAGGAACATTTATGGGCTCGTCCAGAAAATGTTCGATGTTGTCAGGCGTGTGACTCGAAACCGTAACGCTGGGGTGCGGCTGGATATCCAGGCTCTTCTGAACTGTGGATATAGGCGGGCTCTCCGTCATCGCATCACCAGTGGCGTTCGTCTCCCCGGGCTCCTCTTCACTGGGTCTGACCTTCCGCGGTTCCTCTTCAGTAAAAAGTTGTCGCTCATGCCATGGTATCGGTGCATGGATGAAACGTTGGTGTCACAGCGACCGACTGGATCGTTTGAAGAGTCGACCGCAATCGTTACATTGCACCGTCGCGCCCTCGTGAAGTGCTCTCTCATGGCGCAGTAAATGATCCTTTCGATTGAATGACCATGCATAGGTTAAACAAGTATACCGTGCATCGTTGTGGGTGGAGGCCTCGTGGCGGCGCAAGTCGTGCAGTTGAGTAAATGCTTCTGCCAAGTTCTGCCAGTGAACATCTTGGTGGTTGACAGAGTGTCGGATGGAACGGCCAGGCCGCTTCCCTTTTATAACACGCTAGCTGGTGATCTATTTTTAGCACATTCAGTTCAACTATCCCGAAGTCGAGGACCGAGATGTACTGGCGTACGACTGAGCCGCATTGAGCGTGTGTGTGTGTGTGTGTGTGTGGGCAGTGGATTTTACATCCGGGATCTTGTCAACATCCGCGTTTCCAAGTGGGTTTTTCTCATCGTTCATCCGTCTTCCATCCGGGTACTGTGGTTTTGCATCCGTGTCCTCATCTTACATCTGGGTTTTTCATGAGCCGCATTGCGCGCGTGTGTGTGTTTGTGTTTGTTTCCATCCGTGCACAATATAGAATTATGTTCTCTCAAAAATTCTCTCATCGCATCAATATGCTCAGACCCATTCAATATAAACACAACCAAGAGACATCAACAACAACAGGCACATTGCGTTTTATTATCCTTTCACCACCACCACCTGGCGTTGACGCCGTCAACGATCAGCATGTAGACATATAGAGTATGCGGTCCACTTCCGTTCACGTGACCGTAACTGACCTTTGGCCCCTGCGCACGATGACAAAATAATACCGGATAAAAATTGCGCGCAGGGGCCAACGGTCAGTTCCGGTCACGTGAACGGAAGTGGAAGTGACCTCACAGAGGTCATATGCAAATTATTGAGGTCAACAGGTGTCCAAAACCCGGATGTAAGATGAGGACCCGGATGTAAAACCACAGTACCCGGATGGAAAACGGAGGGAGAACGGGAAAACCCCACTTGGAAACCGGGATGTTGACTAGATCCCGGATGTAAAATCACCAGTACACCAGTTTTGGTCCTCGACTTGGGGTAGTTTAACTGAGTGTGCTAAACCGGGATGTTGACTAGATCCCGGATGTAAAATCACCAGTACACCAGTTTTGGTCCTCGACTTGGGGTAGTTTAACTGAGTGTGCTAAAAATAGATCACCAGCTAGCGTGCTATGAAAGGGAAGCGGCCTGGCCGTTTCATCAGACACTCTGTCAACGACCAACGTGTTCTCTTATATTACGTACTCGAAATCATCCACTCCTCTGCACGACTTGCGCCGCCATGAGGCTACCAAGCACGAAGGAACCGCCCGGTATAACTGTACGACATGTACGCTGTCGTTTCAGCGCCCGGATCAATTACCGCGCCACACACGTGCACGCCATGAAGTACCCAAGCGTCCATGCGAAGAATGTGCTATTTCTAATAGTTTAACATTCATTTTTAACAAATCGCTTAGTATGGGGTAATTACCTAATGAATGGAAAAGTGCTAAGGTGAGTGCTGTGTTCAAGAAAGGAAGCAAAATGGATCCTGGAAATTATCGTCCAATCTCTATACTTCCCGTACTGACTAAAGTTCTTGAGCGTCTGGTACATTGTCAGCTTTATGAGTACCTTTCAGCGAACAGCTTCTTGAACACAGCACAGCCTGGTTTTCGTAAAGGTCGATCGACGGAAACTAGTCTGTTGAGAGTAACTGAAAACCTGACTGAGGCTATGAATAAACGAAAGATTGTAGGCCTTGTATCCCTCGACCTGAGGAAAGCATTTGACACTGTGAACCACTCCATCCTGCTAGACAAACTTTATTACTATGGGGTGACAGATCTGGCACTAAATTGTTTCCAAAACTACCTGTCTGACAGAATTCAGTATACTGTCGTGAACGGGATGGAGTCCGATCCTTTAATTGTTAACACGGGCGTACCACAGGGCTCGATCCTTGGTCCGCTACTCTTTGTTATTTATGTAAACGACTTATCTTCCTGTTTTTCGTCTGCCCAAGTAAACATGTATGCCGACGACACTACTTTTTAATTGTTAACACGGGCGTACCACAGGGCTCGATCCTTGGTCCGCTACTCTTTGTTATTTATGTAAACGACTTATCTTCCTGTTTTTCGTCTGCCCAAGTAAACATGTATGCCGACGACACCACTTTTTATTAGGCAAACGATGACTTCAGCAATATCAAATCAGTTTTACAATCTGAATTATTCAAAATATATGAATGGCTGAAGGCGAACAAACTATCACTACACAAAGGGAAAACTCATTGTATGATTGTCTGTAGCAGTGCTACAGACAGAGCAGAGAGACTCAGGATGCCAAACCAAGATCTTAATTTAATTGTTAACAATGAAAGCATCTCCCAAGTTGAAAACCTGGAATATCTTGGTATTGTTCTCGACCAAAACCTCAAATTTAAGGACCATTTTGACAAAATGGTGAAAAAAATAAACAGATCGATTGGCGTCCTGAAAAGAGTATCTCCTTACATTGATATCAATACGCGCAAAATCTTATTTCAATCCTTGGTACTCCCTCACTTTGACTATTGTTCAAATGTATGGGGAAATTCTCCGAAAACTTATGTTGCTAGACTCCAACGAATCCAAAATCGAGGTATGCGTATTAAATAGTCATCCTCGCAGTCATTCCAAGGACTTGCTATCTGAGCTTAGTTTTATGAGTGTCTATCAAAGATTAATTTTTAATAAGTGTAATTTAATGTGGAAAATTATCCATGATCGTGCTCCCAAGCATCTAGTAGTTTTCTCTTGTGTCGTCAAAATCAACATACGGCACAAGATCTAGTACAAAACTTGACGTTTACGCAGATGTGTGTCACCATAATTCTCTTAAATATAATGGTACAAGGGCATGGAATGACCTGCCACTCGACATCCAAAATTCAGGAACATCCCAATGCTTCAAACGCAAATGTAGTAGATATATTTTATCCAGCGTCCCTTTGTTTATGTAGCGCTTTATACGTGTATTGTTGCGACTACAGCCATATGTTTTAAGTGTGGTATTATTGTCTCATGATGTAGTGTGTCTTCTTAATATGTATCATTTTATGTCTTATTCTTGTTATATTCGTATTTATATTAATATGTTATTTTAATCCATTTTATTTGTTGACGGCTCCATTGTAAAACAGTCCTATTGTGACTGACCATGGATTCCAATAAAAACCTAAACCTAAGCCAGATTTTGAACGACGTGAAGGGCAAAGTACACTTCGTGGACGAACCCATAAATGTTCCTAGCGATCTGTCCAGTGAGTGACATCTATCGGCGCCATTGGCCCATGATCCGACAGTGTTTCTACCGCCAGCGCGCTATTCAAGATATCTACAATTTCCGAATGACCGACCACCCCATCGGTTGAACGCGTCACCCGTGCGCCGATGAATACCATAACATGCCGTACATACTCTATATGTCCACACGGCGATCGTTGACTTGAGCTCAGTAAACACTTGTACCTAATGTGACGGTGCGTTAAATAATAAAACATGGTGTTTGATATTTCGATTTTGTTTTGCTGTGAACATACTAAACATACCCAGAGCGGCTCCCCCAGCCTGGGAATGGTGTAACATTGGGGATAATAAACTGTATGAACATTGCTGAAGTTGTTGTTATTCATGACAACCGAAATGCGATTGTATAATACAGAATATATATTGTATAATACAGGGCATATATGATACAATACAGGACAGATATGGTGTATTACAGCACAGATTTGATATAATACAGGACAGATACTGTATAATACAGCACAGAATTGGTATAATACAGAACATATATTGTATAATTCAGGACAAATATGGCACAATACAGGACAGATTTGGTGTTATACAGGACAGATGTTGTATAACACAGGACAGATATGGCATAATACAGCACAAATATGCTATAATTCAGGACAGATATGGTATAATACAGCAAAGATATGGTATAATGCAGGACAGATATGGTATAATAGAGGAGAAATATTGTATAATACAGACCAGATATGGTATGATACAGGACATATATGCGCATGCGCAGATTGACGTGACTTGCAATGAAAAATACGCCATTCTGGCTCTCCATTCTTTCGTACAAAAAACGAGGGAGTATCCCATTGTTGTAGAGGTCACAGACTGGAATTCCCCTCAAAACTTGATTTTAAAATTGAAAATGCCATTTTTTTAGATTGCATTGATATAAATTCAGCCTAATGGTTGATGGAAAATCAGAATGGATGAATTCAGAATTTTTTTTTAATTAGTGGTGGATTGTTGATAACATCATGCACTTTGGAACGAGGCTATCATTTCCGCGCCATTTTTGCAACTCTGACAGATGACATATTACATTGAAATCGAGCTGGCGATGACAGTATAATGTCCACTTTTTTTACAGCTACTGGAGTTACTTGACAGAGTGGTAGTGAATACAAACATCTCATTTGCGTAGTGGATACATGAGCCGTCAGCGGAAGTTGATGTATTTTGTGGAAAATGAGCCCACATGTCAGCGTTGTTGTTGTTGTTGAATACAGGTCAGTGAGTCCAAAATTTTTTTCAACGCTCAGATGTTTTGGCCTAAACATATTCCTGAGATACATAGAAATATTTTGATATATGAAATATAAATAGGCTCTGTGTTTAGGTCCTCCTCTGAGCGAGGCCCTAAATGTAGGCCTTATCACAGCAGCCTCCCAACATGTTAGTGTTAACTGCCCCCTTATACACTGAGGATTACTTAGGTTAATTTGAGAATATTTTGCAGATGCACAGAAAATCATGAAGAATAATTTTTTCAATTCATTTTATTATTTTGGCCAGCCATAGCTGCTTCTGCTGTAGTATTTCAAGATATTTGAGAGCCTCTGTCAACATTCTGTGAAATAATCATTTACAGCCATGCATGAGACCTGCTACATGTACAACATATCTCTTTTATAGGTTTGGAAACACTGAGTTCCCTCCCTTCCACTGCACCAGTCTCAGCCTCAATGACAATTTAAGATAGAAAATCCTTCATCTCTAGCTCTTTGAATAATGGCATTCATTCATTGTTACCCCCCCCCCCCCCAGGTCTCCTCCCCCTCCGTCTCCCCCCCCCCCTTCACAGAGTATACTGGATTCCGATTGTCCGTTCTTGTGTCCGTCCATCCATCTCTTCGTCCATCTGAATTTCATTTTCGGGCAATAACTTGAAAACCACCGTTCGGAATCTTGTCAAATTTGGTATGCATTTTCCATGCCATGATTAGTCGCTTGGGGTTGCGTTTCACTCACATGTGCCTACAGGTGGCACCACCTGGTGGTAAAATCTTAATTTGATTCCCAGGCAATCACTTGAGAAACGCTCATCGATTTCTTCTCAAATTTGGTATGTATATATCATGCCGTGAACTGTGTTCCGCCCACCTACACACAGCGGGTGGCGCCACTTGGTGGCAAGATCTGAAATTCGCTTCCGGGCAATAGCTTGAGAAATGGTCATGGGATTCTTCTGGAATTTAGAATGCATATACTATGCCAAATCGCTTGGGATTGCGTTTCGTCCACTTGCACCTACAGGTGGTACAACCGGGCTGAAAATATAAGTTTGGTATCCAGGCAATAACTTGAGAACCGCTCATCGGATTCCTCTCAAATTTAGTATGCATATACCATACCATGACATGTCACTTGGGATTGAGTTTCGCCTACCTGCGCCTAGAGGTTGTACTACCTGGTGGCAAAACCTAAAATATATTTCCAGGCAACAACTTGTGAACCACTCATCGGATAATTTAATCTGCATATCAAATTGAATAAATTCATTTCATGCACACCTAATGCATCTTAAAGTGATTTCATACACTTATTCAGAAGAGATAGCCAATAAACATTGTCCGCTCACAAGTCTGTATTCCGTAAACATAAATCTGTAAGGTCCACTGTTGACCCTTAGTAAAGAAAATAGGCCACGAATGGATACCAAACTCCTACTTATATGTGTTCCCAATGCGTGAAAATTTCACAAATTATAACTGAAGCACAATTAAAGCCAACTGAGTAATGGGAAAACGGCAATTCATGAACAGAAAGCGTTGTGGAGATTTAAACTGGAGATGTAAACTTGCACTATATTTCCCAGCACATTATAGCTCAATTCTTCATGTGGTTACACCTCTTGCAGAAACATGTTTTGATGTAATACTTGGATTTATTTATATCAGGGCAAACATTCCATGAATATTTTGGAAGTAGAATGGAAAGAAAAGATTGTTGAATACAGGAAAATTATTATGTAAGTGATTTGACCACCACTGGATTTTAGAAACTTACTATAAGAAGGCTCATAATAGATACGGTTGGGATTAAACCATGACCCAGATGGACAGAAAAGGGGGCCGACGATGATCTGACCAATGAAACATACAAAAGGCACATCTACATATTACATGCTATATTGGATAGAAGTTTCGTCGACCTGCCTTCAGTAGTTCAAAATTTATGGAGTTCTAACGAAAGGAGAACGGACGGACGGACAGACGCCTGGACAGACGGACAGATGAGGCGACAACAATACCCCTGATCCCAATCGGACAGAGATGTAAACACGCTCGTATGAAGCAACCTCGGGTTTCTTCAGTAAATCTCCATCTGTTTAACATTTCAAAGATAGTCTATAATCTGTTGGTTTTCTTTTCGCCTTCAAAGACAGTCTATAATCTGTTGGTTTTCTTTTCGCCTTCAAAGATAGTCTATAATCTGTTGGTTTTCTTTTCGTTATCTTTCATAAACCTGCGTGGTAGAGGAAAACAGCATTTCCGATTAATGACTTTCTTGTTGAATTGGACGTCTTGCTATTTCAAAAATTTCTGGACTGCTGGTGCCCCCTCCCCCTTGGTTTCCATCCCAAACTTTTAGTCATAGCAATGGGACGAAAAATGAATACAGAGAGCTAACTTTTCGATCATTTTGAGCGTACAGTATTTGCATAGGGTATAGTGCACAAATTTGGCAATGGCATGTTTTCTGGAAGGCACGTATTTGGCTATTTCGGTTAATTTTTGGTAAAAATATAAAGAAGTAATTTATTTCGCCAAAACTAATTAATTATTTATGATATTTATTAATTTTGCGAGAGAAAAAAAATAGGACCGAAAATATTCCGAAAAATGACTTTCGAGACAATGACGTCACTGTGACGTCAAATTGATCACATTTTCTGATAGAGCTTGATTCCAATATATAGTATGCAAAGTTTCAGCCCTCTAGCCTCAGGGATAACAAAAATATGAACGGTTGTCGAAATACCATTTCCCAATTTGCATGACACCCCGGATACACACATACTGTAATTGGTTAAGCTCAAAATGACATTAAATGCCCAAAGAAAACCTGGCACCAAACTTTTTCTATTTCCCAACATCATAATAAATAAGAATTCACATGGTGCCAACAATTTACACGCCAAAACTACTCGGGCATATTTTACGACAATTCATCCCACACTAACACACCTAAAGTCACAGAATTCAATATATTTATAAATGTATTGAAATTACGAGAAAACGCCAGAGGTGAAGATAGAGGTTTGAAAAAAAGATGAAACTAGCAATATTCACATGGGTCTGAAGCGCATTCTGTTCACTAAGCCTTCCCAAAGAGCATAATGGATTAACTGAGTACTGAATTTATGATCGATTTGGTTGACATCTTAATCCGTTAGAAACAGTATCCTAAAGATCAGTCATAACAATCGTCTCATTCATAACTTCTCGTTGTTCTCCGGTGGCAGTAAATCGGACCCCTTTGTAAAAGTCCGCTCACAAGTCGGAATGTGAATCGGCTAACAATCTCAAGTTAACAGCATCGGTGGACTATGACTCTGAGACAGGATATACATTATCTGTTTAATAAAGGAAGATAGAGGGATATGACCTCATTTTCGCGAATGTCCAACCTTAGCTGTATCGATGTAGTAGACGTAATCTTGTAGAAAGAGAATATTGGCCTAAAGTGAGCCTGGAAAGTTTCGACTATATTATTATGAAATTGTATAATATGGTGCTTGTAATGTATTCTCTCTGTAACGTCAGGCTGTCCATTGAAATAATGCTATAATAGTCAATATTTTTTCAATTACTTGGTTTGCAACCCTCAAGCACATATATGGTATGTCCTCTGGAATCAAACATTAAAGTTTTCATAGAACATCGGCTGTGTTTCAAATATTGTTAGGAAAACACGTTATATTCCTTTTTCCTTAAATAATATTCTATGGTCTTTCTGTTGTCCGGAATATGTGATAACTGATAGAAATTAATACCTTTCTTAAAATGATTTTTCAAGTCTAGAATATACTGTCACGGTAGCAAAGTTGACTGTTTCTACGAATAAGCATTTTGTTATGTCCACTTGTGTCAGCATTGAAGTTGACAAGGTAAATAGAATTATTGCGGAGTGGACATGGATGAAATAGAGTAATGTACGTTAGTACTAACAAGTATGATATGAGCTCGAAACGCAATGTTTAATACACGCAATGTTGAAATCTATAACAAATTACCATTGTTATATTTTGGCTCTAAATGGATACCTATCCAACTAAGGGTCCTCGGAGGTCGAGTGGTCTGAGGCCCATCGCCGGTGATCGTTAGCCTCACACCGCTGAACCGACACGGGTGCATGTGTGAAAGTTTGCCAGTTACCTGCCGATGAGCGCTGGTTCTCTCCGGATACTCCGTCTCCCCCCAATCCCCCCCCCCCCTCAATTCAAACTGGCTAAACGATTTGATTGAAATAACCTTGTTAATGGTAAATTGCCCATGTATAGAATTACGGTTGCCAAAACCAATGCAATTAAACGTAAGATTAAAAGGGCGGTGAAAAACGATGCCGGCGTACCGAAAAGAAGTCATATGACCCCTCAGACAAATATATTTACTGCACGTTTCAAAAAAACATCAGAGGAAGAAAAAGTGATCTTTGTGATGATTTGTATCCCAGCCTGTTCATTTAGCTGTTCATATGGGCATCTTGACATGATCATATTGCCTTTAGCACCGAACACCAATTGGTTAATTTTTTAAAGCCACCCCCTTGAAATTCACTTGTCATGCTGCAGATATGGGGCACTAAGGCATGAAATTATGAACAGTGCCAGTTTAGTACTTAGGCTCCAAACTGATATCTCACGGGAAGACCTCTTCGTAAAGCTTATGTAATTAAAATCGCACGGCATCCCGTTTGTTTATGAGGTTTCTCCCTCAATCATTGAATGGATCATTTCGTTTATAACCAATAATGTAGCGTTCGTCATTCAGTCCACTATAAAACTATGGGTGTATTGTTTGCTTATATTGTTTGTTGTAATAACTGCTTATTTTTGTTTACATGTATTCTCTGTAGCTTAGTGTATTATTTGTATTATAATGATTTTAGTTTGTAGCTTTGCAATTAGTCCTTTCGATAGAGTCGAGCAATACACCCTATTTCGATAGATTTCGCATTTTTTCTGTACAGAATAAGACAAGGAGCTGGCAGTGTCAGCTTCCTCTGTTCATGCGGTCCTTGGGTTTTCTCCAGTGATAACAAAGCGTGTTTGAAACAAGATACTCTACGCGAACAAGGACTCCGACAGTAACTCGAATTTCAGAAATATTGAAACAATTCTTAACTGTAAGCGTACGAAAGTCTTTACTCTCGCAAGAATGTGAAACACGCAAAAGAAATTTGGAGTGTGATTCACCAGATCATCCCATCTAAAACTCAAGCTGTTCACCGACGTGTGATAGAATGTTTTCCCAATCTCACAAAATTGCCATATCATCCCTATGTAGCCTTGCAGGCACGTGCGGGCGTTGGGAGAGGGGAGTCGGTGTTATCCGCTTCCCCGAAGTGAAATATCCTCTAGTGCTTTAAAACGAACGGCCTTTTCAATGGCTTCATTTTAACGTCATAAAAGCTGCCGTCTTGGATGTTTGCACACTTTCTGTCAGAGATTGATTCACCGATGTAGTTTGGTAAGGTTCGGCTTACTGTCTCAATGACAACTAAATTATTGCGTGTGTGTGTACGTGTGTGTGTGCGTTTGTGTTTCCTGTCAAACGTGGACTTTAATATGAAAAAGCCCTATCCAAACTAGGGCGCTGCCAATCCTGGACCAATTTTCAGCACTAGAATTTGAGCTATACTAAGATAGTGTAGTCCCAAATCAACGAAAATACTGTTAAAAAAAAGTCATATGTCGGTGTATACTACTTGGCGAATAGATAAAGAAAACAGTATCATGGTATTGCAGTATAAAATTGGTCACTGTAGATAGTTCTAGAACAATAGAGCTGAGGTAAATTTGTTTACCTTCTGTTCTGTGATTATAATCATAGAATTCTCTCGAAGCTGTCGTGAGCGATTTATCATATTTGCAAATGGCCGAATTACGATGGTAATTGGGTCACAGCGCCATCTACACATCTATACGATTGTATACATACTGTTGTGGGTTAATCATTTTCGAGCTTTCTAGAAGCTGTTGCAATCGTATCTGGATTAAATCTTACGTCATTGCTGTACCGGTGAAAGTTTCTTGATTTGATAGAATAATCTCGAATGCCCGATAGAGTATAAATAGTCCGACGTTTAGTGATCGGGCGAGATTCAAACGGCTTCTATGTGGGTGCATTAGATTGTGCTACTGGACACTACCTTTGCCTACTAACAGCTGAGCGGTATTGGACTATCCAAATACAGGAACGCGATTTCTGCACATAGGCACGGACTGTATAGAGATTTGCCCGTTAGTACGGACTACACCGGTATAGCATTGAACAGTAAGACTTGATTTGACATTTATTTGCTGTATTGACCTAACTTAATTTGTATATGATTTTAGTATTATAGGTAAATATTTGATTGTTAATCCTCGATTTCATAAAAGCTTTCTGTTTTTTTTCAATAATCGTTTACACGTAACAAAAATTGGGAACCTGTCCGGCATCTTTGTTTACATTCCAGCTTTGCAACATAGTTCTAAATTTATACATTGTCTGAATTTGTGAAGTCGAGAAGTATTATATTATCAGCATGTCATTTGACCCCGCACAGTTTGCTTCAAAGCCTAGTCAGGAGGAATTTGACGAACTACGCAAAGCGGATTTGTTCGCGCTGTGTAAATTTCTACAAATTAAAGTTAAAACATCTTGGAGAAAGCAAGAAATTAAGAAACTCATTATTAAACATTTTGTTGGCAAACAACTTTGGGATGAAACTGATTTTGATTTAACTGAGGAAACAGCTGATTATTTGGAAATAAAGAAATTGCAAAATCAACTGGAATTATAGAAATTAGAATTAGAAAGAGAGGAAAGAGAGAAAGAAAGAGCATTAGAGAGAGAGAGAGAGAAAGAGAAAAGGAAGAAAGACAGTTTCAGTAAGAGAGAGAAAAGTTAGAAAAAGAGGAAAAATTAGAGAGAGAAGAGAAAGAAAACCTTAGACAGCTTGTACTGGTACAGGAATTTAAAAGGTGTATCCATGGTGATATTAGAACACTTCTTGATGAAAAGAATGCCAACGCTTTAGACGAAGCAGTACGATTTGCTGTTGAATACGCTCTGACACACATATTATCATTTGTCAATGATGTTAAGCCAAGTTCATTTCAGTCTCCGGTAACAAATCCAGTTCTTTCTCAAAGCCTAAAACTTTTAACCCCAGTTACAAAGGTCAATTACAAGCGTCTATTCCGTCATTCATAATCCAGCCGTCGTCCATTAGAGAATATCCGCGTCCATAATCCAAAGACCTATTCCATATTCCATATAACAGTATTAGCACCAAATTCAAAAAGACAATCATAGTATACATAAACATAGGCTTGTTTCCTGCAAGAGAGAAGCGGTCAACAGTGTTCAATGATGCCGGTAAGATATCATGATGTTCCAAAAATATCAAATCCGTATCGCTGATCAGTATTCTTAATCCATAATATTCGTTGTAAGGTCGTCATCTAAAGAATGATGTATCTCAGTCACGCTTTGATTGTGACTGTTCATATGAGTACCATGAGGATCTTGAAGTACATGGGTTCATACGGACCTAGCCCCGGGTTAAGCGGAATTAGACACAAGTTACGAAACGTAGCGCCATAGATCTTGCACGCTACGTTCGTATTTTGCTATCAGCATGCGATATGTATCGCCAAATTTGAGAAATTTTGAGTGGAGGCGCTTGGTGGAATAGCCCTGTTTTATAAGTTTCTGCAACAATGTTTTGTGACGTTGATTAAAATCATCACATCTAATACAGGATCTAGCAAATGCTACTAAGCGAGATCTGTATACGCCATATGCAGGTCCCACTGGAATATTACTATCCAGAAAGGGATAGTTTACGATGTCGAAATTGTAATCATCCCTTTTGTCATAAAGTCGACGAGAGAGAATGCCCGCTTCATTTTTATAGAGATATAGATCTAAATAAGATGTGCCTGTAGGGCTATCTGTAGTTTCCTTCAGATCCAGTGAAGGTGGATATATATCCTTCACTGCGTCATTTATATAGCGATTATCCACAGCGAGAAGATCGTCTATATAGCGTTTGGTGAATGAGAAGGAACGGGCTTTGAATGGATCGGTTTTTGAAAGCGCCTGCATATAGTCATATTCATAAGAGAACAGATACAGGTCAGCCAACAGGGGTGCACAATTAGTATCCATTGGAATACCTATAAGCTGCTGATATATTGTGTTGCCAAATTTCACATAGATATTTTTAATGAGAAACTCAAGCAACTCTATAAACAAAGAAACATCCCATGAATGATATCTCTTGTATGTGGTCGAACTAAAGAATGCTTTATGGCTTCCGACATTAATATATCTACGATCAGTTTTCTTGAACACAGATACTATTAATGAACTTATACGGTCAATAAGACAAAGTCCCAGTCACCCACTTTTAACACTCAAAATAAGTCTCCCGTTTACAGCTACTGTAAGAGTTACGGCCATTTAATGGCTGATTGTTTTAAATTGAAAAGCAGACAACAAAATCAAGCCTTTAAAAAGCCCAATGGTTTCCTTACTTCAAGATCTTTACCCAAGCAGGTTGGTGACGTTCATAGTTTATCTGACGTTAAGATGGCCAAGGACACTGTTCCTATTAGTTCTATCAAGGATAAGGTTTACAGTTTTTCAAATCCTGTTATGAAGATTTTTGAACCATTTATCCACAATGGTTTTGTGTCACTTTCAAGTGATTTTTCTAATGCTACTCCTGTGAAGATTTTGCGAGATACGGGTGCATCCCAGTCTCTTTTGTTGGCAGATATTTTTTTCTGATTCTTCATCTGCAGGCAGTAATGTCCTGATTAAAGAGTAGATTCTGTAAAGAATACACCTGTTCCGCTCCATAACCTTAATCTGTTTTCTGACTTGATTTCTGGACCTGTTACGGTGGGTGTTAAAGGTAGTTTACCATTTGAGGGTATAACATATTGTGACTGGTGCTCTTGATATGGTGAGTGATAAGGATCTGAAATTACTCCTGATGAAAGGACCTAAATATAGAGAGCCAAGAAGAATAAATCTGAAGGCCGACCAGAAGATAGTCCTGTCTGCATTGGAACAGTACGTTATTGATTGGTCTAAGCGAGAAAAAGTTGAACCTACCAGTATTCGCTGATTGGCTGGACCTCACCAAGAGCAAGGTCGTTGAAACAATCCGCCATATTGACAGAAGTACTCTTCCCCAAGCAAAACAAGTACTGAGAAACCTCAATTCGCAAGAAGTTCAAGCAAATCTCCAGAGTAAATTCGTCATAGTCCCAGCAGACAAAGCTCAGAATAATATAATTTCATATGTAAATATTACTATTACCAGGTCCTGGTTAAAGAATTGAGTGTAGACATATCTTCATCAAATACGTCTACTTACTCTCAAACTGCATTTACTCTGGAAGATTTATTTAACAATCACACAAGGTTTCTCAGGGAAAGTGGTATCTGTCTTCCAACCAATCATAACGACATACCAAAACGATACTGGACTCTCAAAATGCATAAATCACCATACAAAGCTAGATTCATAGCTGGTTCTAGAAGCTGCACCACCAAGCTTCTTTCAACCCTATTGACGGGGGCCCTTCAGGAGGTAAAAGCATTTTGGGAAAGGTATTGCGCCACTATTTCTAAGAACTCTGGCGTTGAATGTATGTGGATATTGAAAAACTCAAAATGTCTTACGGAAGAACTTGATGCTAAATGTCACATACCCTACAGACATGTATCCACATGGGATTTCTCAATTCTCTATACTACAATCCCTCATCAAGACCTTATTGACCGTCTAAGTTCATTAATTGTATCTGTGTTCAAGAAAACTGATCGTAGATATATTAATGTCGGAAGCCATAAAGCATTCTTCAGTTGTACTACATACAAGAGATATCATTCATGGGATGTTTCTTTGTTTATAGAGTTGCTTTGTATTTCTATTTAAAAATATCTATGTGAAATTTGGCAACACAATATATCAGCAGCATATAGGTATTCCAATGGGTACTAATTGTGCACCTCTGTTGGCTGACCTGTATCTGTTCTCTTATGAATATGACTATATGCAGGCGCTTTCAAAACCGATCCATTCAAAGCCCGTCCCTTCTCATTCACCAAACGCTATATAGACGATCTTCTCGCTGTGGATAATCGCTATATAAATGACGCAGTGAAGGATATATATCCACCTTCACTGGATTTGAAGGAAACTACAGACAGCCCTACAGGCACATCATATTTAGGTCTATATCTCTATACAAATGAAGCGGGCATTCTCTCTCGTCGACTTTATGACAAAAGAGATGATTACAATTTCGATATCGTAAACTATCCCTTTCTGGACAGTAATATTCCAGTGGGACCTGCATATGGCGTATACATATCTCGCTTAGTAGCATTTGCTAGAACCTGTGTTAAATGTGACGATTTTAATCAACGTCACAAAACATTGGTGCAGAAACTTAAAAAACAGGGCTGTTCCACCAAGCGCCTACACTCAAAGTTTCTCAAATTTGGCGATACATATCGCATGCTGATAGCAAAATACGAACGTAGCGTGCCAGATGTATGGCGCTACATTTCGTAGCTTGTTCTAATTCCCCGTAACCCGGGGCTAGGGGCCGTATGAACCCATGTACTTCAGGATCCTCATGGTACTCATATGAACAGTCACAATCAAAGCAATCAAATACATCTTTTTTTTTAGATGACGACTCTATAACGAATATTATGGATACTGATCAGCGATACGGATTTGATATTTTTGGAACATCATGATGTCTTGCCGGCATCATTGAAAACTGTTGACCGCTTCTCTCTTGCAGGAAACAAGCCTATGTTTATGTATACTATGATTGTCTTTTTGAATTTGGTGCTAATACTGTTATATGGAAAATGGAATAGGTCTTTGGAGTATGGACGCGGATCCTCTAATGTACGACGACTGGATTATGAATGACGGACTAGACGCTTGTAATCGTAACTTGTGTCTAATTCTGCTTAACCGGGGGCTAGGGACCGTATGAACCCATGTACTTCAAGATCATCATGGTACTCATATGAACAGTCAGAATCAAAGCGTGACTGAGATACATCATTCTTTAGATGTCGACTTTACTACGAATTTTATGGATTAGGAATACTGATCAGCGATACGGATTTGATATTTTTGGAACATCATGATGTCTTGCGGGCATCATTGAAAACTGTTGACCGCTTCTCTCTTGCAGGAAACAAGCCTATGTTTATGTATACTATGATTGTCTTTTTGAGTTTGGTACTAATGCTGTTATATGGAATATGGAATAGATCTTTGGATTATGGACGCGGATATTCTCTAATGGACGACGGCTGAATTATGGATGACGGACTAGACGCGTGTAATTCAATTACTTCTTGGCAATGATCTTGCGCGAGATGAGGTCGGGGTTAACCCGATTGTAACTGACAAGCCTTGTTTGGATCAGATTCATGATCCAGTTGAAGATAAAATTCAAAGTGTGTATCCTGCTTGTGCAGTTACTAGAGCCATGAGTAAATTGGCTGAGGGGTTTGAAAAGTCTCTTAAAGATGACGTCATCGATTACGTTTTTTGGCCGACACCTTTGTGTGTTTAAATGATGAGGCTGATAAGCCACATTTGGATAGCAACTTGGAATGTTCTAAGAACAAAATTTCAAAATCACAGCTGGTTAATGAACAGCATAGTGACAAGGACATTTCCAAGTGGTTTGACAGGGCAGTAGATGAGTGTGATGTAAGTCAAGAGCTTGTGTGTTACTTTTGTAAGAATGGTGTTCTTATGCGCAAATGGCGACCGCCAGATGTGTCACCTGATGATGAGTGGGCAGTTAAGTATCAGATTGCTGTACCAAAGTCATATCGTTTAGATATCCTCAGACTAGCCCATGAAACACCTCTTTCAGGCCATTTAGGTGTTAACAAAACATACTACAAAATTCTAAATCATTTCCATTGGCCAAATTTAAGGAAAGATGTTGCGGAATTTTGTAGGTCATGCCACACATGTCAGATGGTAGGGAAACCTAACCAAACCATACCAAAGGCCCCTCTACAACCAATCCCTGCATTTGGGAAAGCCTTTAGTAGGGTGATTATAGATTGTGTTGGTCCATTACCAAAAACAAAGCCAGGCAATCAATACATGTTAACAATCATGTGTGCTTCAACCAGGTTCCCTAAGGCCATTCCTTTACGGAGTATTAAGGCAAAAACTATTGCTAAGGCCTTAGTCAAGTTTTTCACACTTGTCGGCCTACCCAATCTGTTCAGTCTGATCAGGAATCTAATTTTCATGTCAGGAATCTTTCAACAAGTCATGCATGAATTGGGAATAAAGCAGTACAAATCATCTGCACACCACCCAGAAAGCCAATGCGCATAGAAAGATTCCACCAAACATTAAAGAACATGATTAGGACTTATTGTTTTGACACTGAGAAAGACTGGGATGAAGGCATACATTTGTTATTGTTTGCTGTCAGAGAGTCTGTTCTAGAGTCTTTAGGCTTCAGCCCAATTGAATTAGTCTTTGATCATACAGTTAGAGGACCACTTAAACTGCTAAAGGAAAAGTTCCTAGACAGTGATCTTGACTCATGTAGTCTCTTACAATATGTGTCGGACTTTCGCACCAGGTTGACCAAAGCACGTGATTTGACCATGTCAAATTTAAAGTCAGCACAAAGAGGTATGAAAATAACCTATGATAAACATGCCCTTGAACGAAGTTTCTAACCTGGTGAGAAGGTACTGGCTTTTCTGCCTATTCCTGGTAATCCACTTAAGGCTAGATATTATGGTCCTTATGTCATTGAAAAGAAATTAAGTGACCTTAATTATGTAATTAAGACTCCTGACAGGCGTAAAAAAAAACAGTTATTTCATAACTAAATATGTCATGTAAATATTTTAAAGTTATACATAGACAGAGATAGCACTATCAGTACTATACAGCCTGTAAGTGTAGTTAGTTCTGACCCTGATAATAGTGACACTCGTGAAGAGCCCATGACATCGGCGAATTTCCAGAACTCTGACATTTTACTTAATTCGGATTCCAAGTTGTGTCATCTCGAGCCAGCGCGTCAGGAAGAACTTCGAACTCTGCTCAGTCAATATGAACATTTGTTTCCCGACATTCCTACTTGGACTGGTACAATTTCACATGACGTCGATGTCGGAGATTCTAATCCAGTAAAGCAGCACCCATATCACAAAACACAAAACTACCTGAAAAAAGAGATGCAGTATTTATTGGACAATGACTTCATTGAACCAAGTAATAGTAACTGGAGTTCACCTTGTATCCTCGTTCCAAAGCCAGATGACAGTTACAGGATGTGTACTGGCTACAGAAAGGTGAACACATTGATCTTCTGAAAGGATTTTGGCAAGTTCCATTGACAGATCGTGCGAAGGAGATATCAGCATTTGTCACTCCAAAATTTGGAATGAAAAATTCTCCAACCACGTTCCAGCGTCTCATCAACCGTGTTACTCCTGGTTTGGAAGGATGTGAGACTTACATTGATGACGTCCTTGTCTACAGCGATACATGGGAAGATCATCTACAGAGAATGCGCGCACTGTTCAACCGGCTGAGTGACGCCAAGCTGACGGCCAACCTTGGAAAAAAGTGAATTTGGACATGCACGTGTGACATTCTTGGGTCATGTTGTAGGTCAGGGTCAGGTAAAGCCTGTAGATGCTAAGGTCAGTGCTATCTCGCTATTTCCAAGACCAACATGTAAGATACAACTGATGCGTTTCTTGGGAATGGTTGGTTACTACAGAAAATTTTGTCCAAATTTTTTAGATATAACTGAACCTTTTACTCGACTCATAAGAAAGATGGTAACTTTTGTTTGGACCGATGAATGTGAGTCAGCTTTTGAAAACCCGAAAGCCATACTCAAGAGCGCGCCAGTTCTTTCAGCACCAGATTTTGATTCAGCTTTTAAACTGGCTGTAGATGCTAGTGATGTTGCTGCTGGTGCCGTTTTGTTACAAGAAGGTATAGATGGTGTAGACCACCCAATATGTTATTTTTCACGTAAATTTGACAAACATCAGAGAAATTATTCTACAATTGAGAAAGAATGTTTGGCAACGATATTGGCTTTACAACATTTTGATGTTTATGTTACTTCTTCATCGTTGCCAATTACTGTATTCAGTGATCACAATCCACTTGTTTTCATAAGTAAGATGAAAAACAAAAACCAAAGATTGTTGAAATGGGGTTTGGTGTTACAAGAATACAATATTGAAATCAAACATATTAAGGGCAAGGCCAATTTCATCGCTGGTTGTTTGTCTCGCATATAATGTACATATGTCAACATTTTTGCTGTTGTACTATAGATTTTGCTTTGTAATAATGTTTTGAATTGTCAAGAAAGTTTGAAACTTTCTTGTTTTAAGAGGGTGAGTGTCATGGTATTGCAGTATAAAATTGGTCACTGTAGATAGTTCTAGAACAATAGAGCTGAGGCAAACTTGTTTACCTTCTGTTCTGTGATTATAATCATAGAATTCTCTCGACGCTGTCGTGACCGATTTACCATATTTGCAAATGACCGAATTAGGAAGAGACCCGTATTACGATGGTAATTGGGTCACAGCGCCATCTACACATCTATACGTTTGTATACATACTGTTGTGGGTTAATCATTTTCGAGCTTTCTAGAAGCTGTTGTAATCGTATCTGGGTTAAATCTTGCGTCATTGCTGTACCGGAGGAAGTTTCTTGATTTGATAGAATAATCTCGAATGCCCGATAGAGTATAAATAATCCGACGTTTAGTGATCGGGGGAAATCCAAATGGCTTCTATGTGGGTGCATTAGATTGTACTACTGAACACTACCTTTGCCTGTGATTCTGACTGCTGGATTGTATGTTCTTGTTGGATTACTCCTGTGTTTGACCACTGTGTTATTTACGTAATTGAACTGACGCAAACTGGACAATAGCTGAGCGGTATTGGATTATCCAAATACAGGAACGCGATTTCTGCACGTCGGCACGGACTGTATAGAGATTTGCACGTTAGTACTGACTCTGGGAGATACACCGGTATAGCATTGAACAGTAAGACTTTATTTGACATTTATTTGCTGTATTGACCTAACTTAATTTGTATATGATTTTAGTATTATAAATAAATATTTGATTGTTAATCCTCGATTTCACAAAAGCTCTGCTGCGTTTTTTTTCAATTACCGTTTAGACGTAACAACAGCTTAAAGTGTCGAATCGGTGTCCAACGAAATTTCCTAGGCCACCGTATCGTTTTACGTTGGACGCGAAGTAGGAATGGCATTATTAGAGAATCCTATAAAATTGTGCTTAAAATATGGAAATACTCGTCAAGCCGAGACGAAATAAATGATGAAAAATAAGGGTTATCATATTATTTGTAGACATATTGTATCATGTGTGTACATATGCTGTACTATAACTGTATCAGTAACTAATTATCCGAGAAATAAGATTGTTAGCATGTTCAAGGTTAATTAGGTTTTTATCCACAGTCAGGCGTTTTTAATTCTCCGTGTACAACATAATTTATACAATTCTTTTGGATATGAATTGAAAAGAAATTGGGGTACCATTATTAACAGAAGCCGTTCAACAGATAAATAGAGCGGAAGGTGGGTAATTGTCGTGAGAGTAGGCAATATGTTTGGACGTTCAGCTGTAAAGAATTAAAAACGTTGGATTTTTCTTCAAAGTGACCGAGCATGTCCAATGATTGAACCTGACAGTCTGGCTCCACCCTAAAAATGGTAGTAATATGTAATACTAGCATTAATCTTTAATTTAGAGTCCTAAAAACAAAACCTGCATGCCATATTATGCCAAAACTATGGCAGTAAACCTTATTTTGCGTCAGATATATGATATAAGGAACATCGCCAGGCCTTTCTGGCATCATTTCTGGCTACATTGCTCGCTTGTAGATAGTCATTTTGTGTGTGTGTGTTTTTTATTTATTTATTTTTATTTCAAACATATTTGAAATTGGTTCTAAATGTTGTACAAAAGATAGCTTTGGGTTATTGACGTAAATATTAATGTTGGGACTGACGCTTGCTATCAGTATTTTGATTTCTTTTTACCCCAATGTGAGGTGTCTGGACAGTTGCCTTGAGAACTATTATAAATGACCAATGTATTGCTCAATAAGTGCATAAAAATGATCCTACTCAACTTGCATGAAGAAACAATACGCTTTCAATCGTGGAAAATTAAATGACCTAAGAAGTGCAGTAATACTGTAACGCATATTACTCATGTACTGCATCCGGCTATTTACGGGGAACACGAGAAACTTAAATTTGCGTCCAAATGCGATTTTTGCCTTAAATACATAACCCACCGTGGCACCATTGGACAACTTCGTATAGGCCACGCCCCTTTTATTTTCGTGTCTCATGAATAGACCAAAATCGAAATAAAATGTAACCTGTCAGGATTGGATCATACACCGTGCTAAAATATATTTTAAAATTGAATATTAGCTTGGTCATTTTGAGAACATTCAATGTCACACTGGGTCAAATAGTCTCCTATTCAGCTCATTTTGAAGTATTTACTCCATCAGGCCCCCTGCATGTTCAACAATTAGCACCAGATGGGTTACCTATTCGAGGTGATTTTTTTCACCACAGCCCCGAGCCGGAGTATCTAATTCCGCTTAACGCGATGCTAGGGCCCGTGTGGATACTTCATAATCTCCACGTGAACAGCATCAATAAAAGCGCTGTTGAGATACCAAGGCTACGCCTCAGATTAACCCGTTTTCAAAACTGACTGTACAGTTCCGAGGGAGGCTTCCTTGTGGAGCCATATGATTGCTTTTAAGTCGTCAGAGATCAATTTCCCCACCTCTTAAATATCTCACTAATTCATTAAAATGCTGGGTCAATTAGCGCCATTACATATCATAGAGAGAACGTCATGACAGTGAATGCCGTACATTATGACTGAATTACTGTATCAGTATTTAAGGCCATTTGATTTTACAATCGCATCTGGTCATTGTGGACACATTGATCCTTTCTGCAGTGTAATGTCCACCCAGTGACATAACAAAACATCTCTTGGATTATTCGGCTCTTCAAACTAGCGCGGTTAGCATGTTGCTGAATAACAGAATAACGATTAGTTCCCCACAGAACCAAGAGAAGACCAGATTTCCTCCAACCTTTCTTGTCGCAGATTACATAAAAAACTGAAGAGCTGTAGGGCGGCTATCAAGAAGAAATTATTAGGCCTACAGCTTGATAGCCCAAACCAAAAATCATATGGGGAAGATTGTTAATCTGAGTTTTTATTTGTTTGCTGCTTTGTTATCGAAGAACGTATAGGAAGTACTTCAAAACAGATAGAAATATCAGACATATGCGAGTTAGGTTTCATGAAACATTAACGTCACTATATGCACCACATACCAGATGGGTATGATTATAATGGTCTAAGCATATCTTTAGTTTTCTTATCTTCAATTAAATCACATTGATTATTTTTATTAGGTATCCCTAGAGTTGCCTTATGTGTTTCTCAGTTTCCTCTTTCTTCCAGTTCTTCTTTTCTCACTTTTCATTTCCGTTGGATAACGTCCGAATGCCTTCGTCAATCAACTTCAAATTCGTGGTGCAAATTGCTCCAGTCTAGCGGAAGACACATATCTTTTTTTAGCTCTGTCCGAAACAGAAGACTTTTTTTACAATTTCTCTTATATTCATTTTTTTAAGTAGCTATCTCTGTTTTTGTATCAAATTTCATGTTCTCATTTGCATAGAAAGCACATCAGTGATTCGTTGACTCAGAAAGGTCGCTGTTGGGGTCAAAACAGTGGATGGCCATTGGCTTAATGTATATGACTTTTGAAGCCATTTGCATCTAAGGTACATTCAGTGCCTGGCTTATAGGCATGCCATTCAGTCATGTACAGTATATGGTGATTTTAGGACCTGGAAAATGTACATGTACATACATTTCTCTCACAAACAAATTTCAGGGACACATTGGCTTTGCAGATTTAAAACCACTTATATAGATACATTAATCCAAGAATATCACAGTGCCATCTCTAGGAGCTACAGGTAACTAGGTTATGTGATTGTTTTTGTTTTGTGTGGATCCACCTATAGTTGGCGTCACCTCATGAAATTCCATTTTTTTCGAATTTGGTAAGTGGGTTCCTTGCCTCAAGATCTTGCTTGCGATTGCTTTTTGTGCAGATCCGCCCCTAGGTGAGGCCACCTGTGGACCGAGTTGAAATTGCATTTCCACACATTATAACTTTTGAAAATCCTGAAGTATTCTTTCCATATTAGGTGAGTGGTTTGAGATAGTTTTTCGTGTCGATTCGTTCATAGGTGGCACCACCTGGGGCTAAGTTAAAATAGTGTCTCCAGACAATAACTTTCGAAAACTTAGACAGATTCTTTCCAAATTGGGTATTTGCGAACCTCAACTCAATGTTTGGCATTGTTTTTCATGTCGATTCGCATATAGGTGGCGCCATCTGGGACCAATCTAAAATTTCGGTTCCTGACAATAACTTTAGAAAACTTGAATGGATTCTTTCAACATTTGGCATATGATTACCTTGCCTGAAGTTCGCGCTTGGGATTGTTTTTCTGGCCAATCTGCTTTTAGGCGCCACCTGTAGGCCAGTTTAACGTTTTAGTATAAATGAACTGATTCAGTTCTCTATTTCCAATGTCCGGTGATCTGAAGATGTCGATTGGGATTGTTCTTCTGGCCGATCCGCCTATAGGTGGCGCCACGTGTGGGCCAACTTAAAATTGCATTGCCTGCCAGTAACTGTTGAAAACCTGAACGGATTCTTTCCAAATCATTTGACCTCAAATTCTCACTTGAGATTGTTTTTCATGTCAATCCGGCTGTAGGTGGTGGCACTTGGGGTTCAATTTAAAATTGAGTTTCCGGATAATAACTTTTGACACCTAAACGGATTCTTTCCAAATTTGGCATGTGGGTACCTTCCCTCAAGTTATGATTTACAAATGTGTTTTGTTTCGATTCGCACACAGGTGGCACAACATGTGGGCCATGTTAACATATTCTTTTTCTAAATTTTACGTTATTACTCTCTTCACAAAAAATGAATATTTCCTTTACTTAACATGCAAAAGGGATGCTTCACCGATTATATTGGGTTGACTGTATCTAGTTTCATACACATTAGTGCTTTCATAAGAAATAGGTCTTTCGATTAATGACGTGCAAATTCTTTTATGAACGACGACTGAATATTTTATGCCGGATCTGACGCTTGCTGGTATGTATGTTTAATATGCAGCATTATCTGTGCGCAACTTTACGAAGTTGGCTAGTTGATTAATTCTCGAACTGCACAGGAGTATGTTCGTACATAACGTACTATATGTAATCAAATATGAGTTTCCAAATAAGAGCTCTGTAGGCGAAAACCTGGGTGAATATGAGATGACCATCGAGAGCGATTCCCGATGCGTATGTATGCGTGGCATCTTATGTGCCGGACATTGAGACGCATCTACAAAAGTTCGAAATATGTAACGGTGGAAATCAAGCAGCGTGTAACTTGCAATCACTAGCGATTGAATGGCGTATCTGCGCATCTACATTATGCGGCATGATCATAATGATCGGGCTGTGAATTGGGGAGGAGTTTGTACCCGACGTAAAACTCAAGTAGTCGGAATTACAAGCGTCTAGTCCGTCATTCATAATCCAGCCGTCGTCCATTAGAGAATATCCGCGTCCATAATCCAAAGACCTATTCCATATTCCATATAACAGTATTAGCACCAAATTCAAAAAGACAATCATAGTATACATAAACATAGGCTTGTTTCCTGCAAGAGAGAAGCGGTCAACAGTTTTCAATGATGCCGGCAAGAAATCATGATGTTCCAAAAATATCAAATCCGTATCGCTGATCAGTATTCTTAATCCATAATATTCGTTGTAAAGTCGTCATCTAAAGAATGATGTATCTCAGTCACGCTTTGATTGTGACTATTCATATCAGTACCATGAGGATCTTGAAGTACATGGGTTCATACGGCCCCTAGCCCCGGGTTAAGCCGAATTAGACACAAGTTACGAAACGTAGCGCCATAGATCTTGCACGCTACGTTCGTATTTTGCTATCAGCATGCGATATGTATCGCCAAATTTGAGAAACCTATCAAATAAGGCATAACCCAGGACTACATCTCATGCATGTAACCTACACCAAAGGGATTCAGGGATGATGTAGTCGACTACATCTCAGTAATAACAGGTTCTAATCCATTGGATCACAATTCCACATGCTTCGAAAGGGATGGCAGCTCATTCGGTCAATAATATCATTACTTTAAACATGAATTCTCACTCATTTATAAATTATGTGTTATTAAGGTGGGAATTGTGCTGGTGGCGTCGGGTCACGTCGGACGATGTCGTGTCTGATATTCTCAATAATAGCATTCAGTGTGCATATGTGGACATTACAAAGCAGAACAACCACGCATTGATAGAGCATAATCGCTGAATTTACGATTATTTTTTTAATATGTTTATATTCCGGTGTCCGACGATACATTTGATTAAATGCAATGGATAGCGAGGAATTGTGTTTTCATGTCTCAACCGTTTCACTACATTGTCGTGGGGTGCCCATCAATAACATACATGCAGTAATGGAAAGCAATTTTCTGATCCTCTTCATATTCCAAGCTCAACAGCATCCTTGATAGTTTTCACTTTCTCGGCCATGAGTGTGTTTATAGTTCCACAAACCTCATAACGGAACTGAATACGTATATTGATAAGTCAAAATGATAGTGGAGATATTGGTACCCTGTGTCTTGATGAATTGGCTGCCTGAAGTGTTTCCGTAGCGCAAATCACCAACATATCTACCGGAATTCCCACAAGTTTCTACTTGCTGAGAAATAATTCTCGTCATATGGAAAATGAATAGCTCTTTTAAGAGCCTTGGATGGTATTGATTCCAACAAAATAGTAAAGTATTCTTCCAGCAAAAGAAGAAAGTATATTATATTCCCGAAATCTTTATCGTGCCTACAAGCGTTTAAGAATAGATCTTAATCTCATCCCTCCATGTGTCTGGTTTGTCATTCACAATTCAGCCGTCGTCCATTAAAGAATACCCGCGTCCATAATCCAAAGACCTTTTCCATATTCCATATGACAGCATTAGCATCAAATTCAAAAAGACAATCATAGTATACATAAACATAGGCTTGTTTCCCGCAAGAGAGAAGCGGTCAACAGTTTTCAATGATGCCGGCAAGACATCATGATGTTCCAAAAATATCAAATCCGTATCGATGACCAGTATTTTTAATCCATATGATATTCGTTGTAAAGCCGTCAGCTAGAGAATGATGTATCTCAGTCACACTTTGTCACCGTTCATGTTAGCACCATGAGGATCTTGGAGTACATGGGTTCATACGGCCCCTAGATATCCTGGAACTAAGTGACTTTAAGACTCAAGCACTTCGATTTTGTGTTTTGTTGGCTACCTGGGACTGTTGGCAAGTAAGGTAATACAAAACCTATTAACTAACTGACTAAAAGATTCGATAGTAAGGGCTTCCTTTTATGTGGGAGATATGTTCGATTGTGCGAGGAAAGATTTGATTATAAATTATTTACGAGCAATTGGTTTATTAACTTATTATTGGTCTAAATACCGTACCCGTACCTTTACGGATCAGACGCATTTACTACACTGTTTAACCTTCATTGTTGGACTTTCGATAGATTGTTAACGTCCTCAGAATGAGATATTTCTCGATGTTAAATAGCTGATATATTGCAGAACGAGGAGTTCAATTTTACTCTCTCTCATTATCCTTCAAGTGAAAATGGATCATATGCAAAATGAGTCACAGGCAAGAGCTCGGACCTGTCCATCGAGATGAGCATATTTCAGTTCCGTTTGATCAATGTGTGATAATTATATCCGATAGGAAGGTATTGTTAATTGTTAAATCTCCATAGAAGATTTATCTCGTTCTTTTTTTTATACTGACTGCAGGATTAAAACAAATAAGAGCCTTATTATTTCTACAATGACTACAATGAATTGCTCAACCAGGCTGAATTATCATGAGGTCAAGAGTCAAGTTTGATATCCATTCTCACAGTGGAATATCGTATCTAGACAAATTTCCACGGGAATAGAACGGGTGGTCCATAGAGTCAGACGGTTAGAATTTTGACATATTTTACATCCTTTTAAGCCTTTATGCATAGTGCTTTTTCGAAAGGTCCCGCATACATTTCTAACTCAGTTGTATTCAATATGGCATATAAAATAAAATCACGAATTTAATTACCATCACGTAAAACTGGGGCAGAATCTGGATGGATGAAGGTATACAGAGGCGCACTGTATTTAGTGGTTTGTGGCTGGTGTTGAATTTGTGGTACTCCGCTTCGTAGCTTTTCTTCGTAGCCCAATTCTGCTTTAGGTTATAGGCGGCATAAAGACCATCTAGTGACAAAATGACACGATGTTGACACCAACAAGCGCAAACAAGCCTTACCTGTGGTATTAACAGTTTTAATCCAGAAAACAACATGGAAATGTCATCTGTATTAAGGAACACTAGACTGTGGTACTAACTAAATGATAGAAACTATCATGTGTTTATTCTCATATTTCGGTTCCGGTGGTATCCCACAGTGCATGAGATAAATTCGTAATTCGATAGCATAGCCATCTTGCCCATATCCATTTTCACCAATCCTGTGTTGATCCAACTGCCTCACTTGCACATAATATCGCCACCACTTCAGTTATCCTGATGCTAAAATAATCCCCTAGAGATTATTTTCTTCGCAGATATGAGTGAGCTTATTAAAAGTTGTTCGCCCATGTGCAAAACTTCGTGTAAACAGAACGTCGTGTGCTGGGGTGTGTCCTTATACGTCATAGTCAGGTCGTAACGGTCAGCTGCCACTACCGAGAGCAAGGACATAGTGGAGTAAGCCTGAGAAATGGAGCATGCTCTGTGGGCAGTTTGATACTACTGCAACTGAACGTTCCCGGTTTCAGCTCTCGCGAGATGACGTCGTGAATTAGAATAATTCTACGACGGTGGATGCGCTTTTTACGCAAACACAAGCACTTTAAGGGCTCTATGAAAGCAGGTATGTAACGATTTGGTTTCGGTGGCATTGACAGCCCACTTGGAGAAAGAACGAGTAATGTCGCGTTCAGCAATACAGACCGTTTTGGTCAATGTGATATGTTGTGTTTGAAGACAAAATACGTTCAATGTGTACAATGGAGTCTTGGCTGACAGCTTGTCGGTTTCGCTGCAGCTGATTGGTAAATTCTTGCAATAGCGGTTGACTGACAGCCTCGCCGTCTTCGCTGATTTGTTAATTCCAAATATATCTACATGATTGAAAGGTCGATTACTAAATTGCCGTATGATTTTGTGAAAGATTTTTCAGAGAAATTGCGGAGAAATCTAGAAATTCCACAAACAAATGACCTTTCATTCAGGCGTATTGGCGATCTGAAGTAAAAAAAGTATAAATATATGCAGCATGAAAGCTTTGAAAAACCGTCAATAAGTGGTGAAACTAGTTATCTAGAATCAGACAGTGGAGTTCGTCATTTATTCTTTGCTTTTCGTTACCGTGCCATACATAAAAAAACCCATTTATTTATTTTCGCTGGTTATATTACAAAAATATACGACATTATTCTTGAAATAATAAGTGTGCAGATCAAACTTTACTATCGTTTCAAATTTAACATATGCGCCTATCTGCCATTTTATTTTGCCTCCTGAAAATACATTATTAAATACATTTTTTAGTCATAACTTATTCATTTTAACGTAGCAATTTATCAATCAATTTAACGGACTGTTCAACATCGAAACTTCTGTGTACATTTACTCGTTAAATAATGACATAATTAGAAAACTGTTCCTATTTTTCATATTTTAAATGAAATATTCTCAGGAATGTCGCAGTTCTTACGAAGTTGCAGACGATCGGTCAATGCAAAACAGCGGGCACTTGTTTTTCACAAATATGATTAAACCACTATATGGTTACGTTGTCGGTAATGACCTTCATGCGCCATCGAGATAGCTACAGGTGACGGTCTCTCCACGCAGAGCCATGCTTTTGGCCTGTCTGCCTGGTGTTGCCGTTTAGGTTGATTATAACAACCGTAGTTGGACATAAAACGTTACCCGAAGAGGTATTCGCATATAAGCATAACCTGACAGATTGGTTAATGAGTGGATTTGTGAGATATGTAAGAGGGGAGGAAAACTGACGACGTCTGGCGACTAAAAGGCAACCATATGACTCCAAATGAAATCCTCCCTCAACATCGCCCATTCAGACTACAATATGGAGGATTTAGACTTAGTATCACAGCCGCGCTTTTTTGTGTGTGTTCATGTGAAAAATTTGAAGTAACCACGTGGTTCCTAGCACCGACTTAAACGTAATTAAATACGCTAGCTCGGGAGCTGTGATGACAGGTCAGCTGAATTAACCTCACCTGATGTTAATGGGTGAGCATTGAGGGTGTCTGTTGAATAAATTGAAGAGATATGTAAAGGTGACAAAAATTGACGTCTGGCGACTAAAAACGACCATATTACTCCATTGAAAAGCCTTCCGGGCAACTCACATTCAGACTGGAATACGGAGCGCTTTTATTGCAGAGGTTCACGTAGAAACTACGCAGAAACCACACAGCCTCTAGCACCGGGTTAAGCGGCATTATATGCGCCAGCTCGGGAGCTCAATTAAGTAACTCATCTAATATTAATGGGTGGGCATCTAAGGAGTTTGATGGAGTAAACGCCTGGACTTTGGGTGATCATAAAAATGCAAAAATACACAGAAAAACTAAAGAGCAATGTCCAACGTCGGACGGTAAATTTCCCACCAAGAGAAGAAATCACATATATTTGACAAATGACATGTACCGAGGGTGGGCCTCAGGGAGACAGGTCTGCTAGTTGGAAAACGACCATTAAATTGACAACTGATATTTGGAAATTTGGAGTCACAAAAACGAGTATCTATTTTTGACTTTCTCTTGATACCAGTTCTTATTCCTAGGGCAATCTGTGCAATGTTGTTTAAAGATGGCCTCATGAGAATTTGTGTTTCTCCAACGCTTGTCAATGATATCGTTTCATTCTGTGGAAGCGATGATAAATACCCGTGGAGTATTTATGGTATGGGTTTACTGCTGGCGTGAATTCAACAAAATTGCTTCTCGTGGTTTTGATATGGCTATTTAACCCATGTGAAGCTAAGATTATATGGCTAATGTTCGCAGAAAATATGCTCATACTCGTCCTTTGCAGATTTGACTCAATTATCAATGTGTTGCTTCATGTTCCGTGTATATGAGTCGAGGCAAAATCAACCACTTGGTGCTGTTTATATTTATGGACACATGAAACTTTTTCAATGAGGACACAGAGAAAGGGGTGGGACGGGGCGGGAGGGGGGGGGGGGGGTAAAGCATCAGTAAAAACACGCCATAAATCCTGGAATTAGCCACTAAAGTAGGATATACAGTTCAATCCCGATTCGGCAGTTCAAGTGCGATCAATTATCTCAACAACTCTGGCAATTTGCCACGAACTGCATGCCATTACCCAACCCTGAATAATCATATTCGATGACCATTTAATATCCCTTTACGTGTTCGTATTATTATGTAGTCATTTTATTTATGGGGTCAAATAAAGAATTCCTCTGGAGCTGGCCCTTGATTTCGTTTACAGTATTGTTTAAGATGACGAGCTTACTGAAATCGACAACCGTGAAGGGGCGGGCTGCACTGACACCTTCCTCCACCAATAGCGTAAGGTCACAGTGGAATGCAAGTATCTACAAACGTGCTTGTTCCGCACTACGTATGGAGGTTTTTTACCATGCATTATACCACACGTGTAGACACATACAAATCTTCGCCTTCGATTTTTGTACAAAGCTCCGCCTTCGTTTTTTTTGTATTAAAGATCTGGAATGTATAACTATCGGATAGTTATAGGAAAAGGCGTGTTGTTGTCAGTTGCCGCTTATTATTGTCGTTATGGCTAACTTCTCTAGTTCTTATGATGAGGAACAAGCCATTGATGCAATAATGAATAACTCAACTTATTCCGCAAACTTTTCAGAAAACATAGGCTACACCGACAATTTGCCGCCTTTAGAAGCGAAGATCGCTTACACAGTTCTATTTGGTGTTGTCATTTTAGTGGGAGTCTTGGGAAATATTGCAGTTTTATTGCTGATCGCTCTTGACAAGTCCATGCAGACGACAGTGAACAAATGTCTGTTTGTCCTGGCAATCGCCGACCTTCTAATACTGGTTTTGCTACCAGTCCTGCCAATGAGTTACGAATTTCTAAAAGATGCCTCACATATTGGAGAAAATATGTGTAAGTATGATTATATTGTCTCTGGTTCGCGGATTTCCTGAATTTTAGGTATTTTACTCCATCGTTTATAATGTTACTTTGTACAAGCTTTGTTGACTGGTTACCCAGAAATTGTTGGTATTTACTGATGGTATAATAATTCTATTTTGCTTTTTTAAATATCCGTTAATATCCACTCAGTATATTTTCCCTAACTTCTATTTAAACTAAATAATTTTCGAATGAAGAATTCCTAAAACCTGTGAAAATATCGGACTCTTGGACGAACAATTGATACAAATTTTCTAATACAAGGTCCGTCTCTTTCCTAACGGAATGGTAGACATCAGAACCTTTTCTTTTATGGACCTTGTTGTGGAAAAGTAACCAAAAGTCGGTAGCTGTTGATGGATTATTCGAAATGGGTAGAGCTCCAATGCTATAGAAATTGAAATAGTTATCTGATCACGAGTGCCTGTGAGGTTATTTTAGGTACCGGCAACACATTTCATATATATTTCAACAAGACAGTGGCAACGCTTCCCCATTCAGAGTGATACACCTTGTAGAATGGCAAGGACGATAATCCATCCACCTCAATTGCGAGGCATAATTCAGAAGAAATACAGCACTAAGTTGTATTTCTCATATTTAGGAGGATATAATATGTAAACCAATGCCTCAGTAAACAGATATACATGAAAGACAAAAGAACTAATACAATTGAAGATTTGTAGATATAACTAACAGTGTCATACATAAGTTCCAAAAACAAAACCCATATATGAGAGTATGAAGATTAATCAATCTCATACATTCAACTTTATGATATAAAACCTCATAAATGAAAATCGCCCGAACCAGGGATGTCGCATAATCGATATTTCGATACGAATGACTAATTTTGTTGATAAATTTTGTCTTGACGATTTATTGTTCTTTACCATTAATAATTAGAACCGTGATATCCATGATATCCATCAACGTCGTAACAGTCGCAATTTGACGGGAGTTCCCTTTGAGAGCAATAAAAGAAAACACACGCGGAAACTCGATAATATTTAACTTCAGTATAAAGAGCTGTATCCAGCTAACACCTAATATGTCCGTATCATTTCAGATTGTACTTTTGATTCAGTATGTTCCAAAAGTATGAAAACATTACCAAAAATATAAAAAAGGATACTGGATAATACAAAGATGTTTTTTAGTTTTATGCAAATGTTCAGCTTTTTTGTGTGTTTTCAATCTCCTCTTATTGTCGATTTTTTTATTGTTCAGCCATTGAAAAGAGTATTCGATAATGTTATCCAAAAAGTTTGAAAAGATGACAATGTTTACCAAAGTTTTAACAACACTTTCATTAGAGTTTCTCGCAGGCAATCACAAAATGTTATCGAAAGATTCTCCGAAATCGTCAAAAACCCCAAGACATCGCGGTGTAGGCTCACCCTCTTGGGAACCCGGGTTACGTTCCCACAACTTAATTTTCTCTTTTAATGTATTTATATGCGTTTCTGAACAATGTTTCAACAAATATTCCCGAAATGTTATTAAAACCATCCATGTGATATAATTTTAATATTGTAGGACATCATCATGGCGCTCTTATAACATGGTTGTGCTACATTGGTAAACTATATACGTGTCATCTAGTTCTCTTCAACTTTCGATAAGGGAAATCAAATTTATTCAAAGTTTAATTAATATATTCTTTTAAAAGTGAGTAATTTCATTTTAATAAAATTCTGTACGATACGACGAGGTCTGTGTGAGCTTCTGCAAACAATACCGCGTTTACCCTTTCCCTATACAATATCATAGGTTAGAACCACAGGCGGTTGCTAAGAGTGCTGCATATGGGCTTCTGTCCATAGAAAGATAGCAATCGGTAGAGATCTTGCGGAGGGAGAAGAGAGCGTGTTGGGGTTCTAACGGGTGAATAACAATGCATTTTGTTGAAGTTTACCAAGAATGCCTTGAACGACTTTTCCTTCGTTCCATTTCAGGTTATTTTCTGCTCACCTATGAGAGAGGGGCTGTTGTGTGTTCAGTTCTAGTTTTCGTCTTCGTGAGTTTCGACCGATATTTCGCTATCTGCTATCCACTAAAGATTCGGCGTTGGTGGTCCGGCACGGGCACTTACATCATATTGGCCATCATTTGTGTTGTAGCAATAGGGTCCTCTATACCGTATGCCTACATGGTCCAGTATGAATGGGAACTGGGCAACACGACGTATTATTTCTGCAGACTGGTTGTTCCCAGAGCCATTCCCTGGCGATTAAGCTATGAAACTGCACATCTTATCCTGACAACTTTCGCTCCAATCCCAGTTCTCGTCTATCTGTATGGAACGATGATCTACAAGCTACGGCAGAATGTCCCGGGAGAAGCAGCACAGGAGGCTTCGAACAAGTCGGGGCGACAGGGGAGATCACAAGTCGTGAAAATGCTACTCACGGTGGTCAGCATTTTTGTTGTTTGTCAATTTCCATTCTCCTTCATCGTACTCCTAAACCACTACAGTCCGCAAAACACCTGGGCGAATTATAACGCCGGAACCTACGCTCTGATCTGGATAGTTCGAATTCTGATCTACATTAACAGTGCTGCGAATCCTGTGGTGTATTTTTCGATGTCTTCTAACTTTAGAAGTGCATTTGTCAGGTTTTTTTGCAGATGTAGAATCAATAGTAAGGGAGGTTGGCGTGATAGTTCCAAGACTCCAACAAAAAACCTGCCTAACTCATCGAAAAATACTCGGTAATGTGCGAGAGGACTTGGCATTGATATCGATAGAAACCAGACAACAGCTCGAACTTCGAAGTTCTCGTTTGTCCTGTCATCTCTTTAGAGGAAAATATCAATGGAAAACTGAATGTTAAACATTCCTCATGCAGCCGTCAACCAAACCGGAATTCAAATTCGGCGTTGCAAGACTTTTATCTAATGAAGCTCTCAAAGGAAAAGTTTAGGAATGCGAAATGATCAAGGGTATCGAATAACATTTTTTACTTTTTAGTTATCATTTCACCCCATTGTAATTTCGGATTGGAGTCCACTGAAAGGATTCAATATGTGAAACCATGATAACTTGGTATGCCCAGATGATTCGGCCCCTTTCACACCAAACCGAAATCAAGCTATTTTCATACATTCCAGACATAGTTCTAGAGTCGAAATTCTCATTATATTGTGGCTGCCGCTAAACTATCACTATCGACCCTGCGGAGTGGGGAGGGGGAGCTACCAGATTTTTTAACTAAGCCCCGGAACAAAGAGAACAGAGCTGAAACTTCAGATATTTTCGCGAATGTTATTGGCGTCATTTTTGAAAATATTTTCATAATCCTAGTCGCAAATGATTATTGACATTCCAAATGAGGGGTCTTCAGAAAATCGTGTTTTCGGTCTTTTCTGTCAGTTATCTCCGCGTTTTTTGTTGCCTAAAAGGGCATGAAAGTAATTTATTTTGCCAGACACTAATTATTCTGTATGACATTAATTATTTATGGGAGAAAATATCGACAAAATAAATTGAAAAATAGAATATTAAGTTTACATAAGATGATGTCACGGTTGTCTCATCTTTTGGGCCATTTTTTTAAAGCATTTGTTGGTAGAGCTTGATCCAGATGAATAGCACAGAAACATGTGTTAAATCGCCCAGGCCTGGTAGAGTAAGCATCAGAATTGTCCTTTCGTCAATTGTCATATTCTCACTTTACGATGATTAGAGTAGACATGACGCCCTTAACTTAGCACAATAAATAATCTATGTCGATATCGTAAGAATGTCCAGGTCAGGTTCAGTCGTGGATGACCTTGGTTTCTCTTCAAAGATATAGTATGATAATATTGATAAATGATATTTGCTTGAGAAAGAGGAACAAGAGGAACGAGAGTCCGAACGTCCTCGTAATTGACAAGCAACAATTAGCTTTCACCGCTTATAGCATTAGCTTGGATGGGGCTTCAGATTTCCTAAATTTTGGGCTACCAACATTGACCTATAACCTTTTGACCCCAAGTTTAAAGCCTTACACGCTGCACATTACCACCTCCTTACTATAGTGTTTGGATGAGGATTGAGCTTATATTCCGACTTTGGTCACAATCTACATGACTTACCCGGAGTTATAGCACATCGGACGTTTTAATTATTTTCCTAATTTTGGGGACAGCATGACCTTGGCTTTTGACCTTTTGACTTCAATTTTGGTATCAATTTTGGCATCGACTCCCTCAATGCAACCACTCACAAAAAGAATTCGATTTGCTTTTCTTTCTTGTTTTTTTTCTGGTTATAATTATTACCTTGACATCTGATCTTTGACCTTAATTTTAGTACGCTACACATCGCTTCTCTTCAATGTATCTACCCATTTCAAATTGAGATTGTAGACAGAAAACTGCAAGCGATAGACACCGGACACGATGCGGACAGATTCACTTTCATATATTTGTTCGCGTATAAGAATGTGTCGATCTCCCTGATGACGCATAAGATTCTATTCCGTGGCCAAGTGTATGTGTGATGTAAGTTTGTTTTCAGTGGCATATTAATTTTTCATGTATGGTATGGTACACACATACTGACGTACTACATATTGACAATAATAGTCCAACGGCATGTGTATATCAGAGTTGTGCATTTATATTTTTTTGTCACATTTGTTGGTATAAGTTACACCTCCTGTAATGTGTATACATTGTGAGTTATTATTATTATAAGTGTACTATCAAATATATCAACGGGCATGTCTACTGATGTGTTTAAAGTGATGTGTTTGATCTTGCCTATCTATGGATGTGCCTAGCATGTTGTAAATGGTAATCAAACTGCATGATCAATTACATCACCGTGTACATGTGTTGTACCCTATTTGGCCTGGGAGCGATGGGATTTGCGCAAATATTTCTCTCGTGCAAATATTCGTCCGAGCGTTAAAACATGGAAAAACTCAAGATGGAGGTGCCAGGAAAGCGATGTTTTCGTTATTTTTTCTTCCTTTTTTAAAAATATTTTATGTGGATGTAAGCGATAAAAAATGTTTTCTTTCAAATACTTACAGTTTCTATGCAGAAAGTTGCATAAACAAACACGTCCTGTACATGAACTCAAACACATCTAAAGTTTCTATGCAGAAAGTTGCATAAACAAACACGTCCTGTACATGAACTCAAACACATCTAAAGTTTATCACAAACGTATACAACTTAACAAGCATGCATACAAATTAATTGTGTACCAGCTATATGTTTGTAATACTCAAACCTATGGGTTTTTCAATGTTGGAGCATGCACGCGTTTAAACCTGTGGCTCAGATAAATGAGATTCAAATGTTAAGATGATATTTAAAATATATCGGTTTCTTCTGAGGGCCATTTCTCCTTTGTGGCAAAAACTGACATGTATATTCATGAATAACCTGGTGAAACACTCAAACGAAATCATCGATGTTAAACGGTTATACCAGTCCCCCATAGCATATCGATATTGTCAGTTCATTCTCGAGTTTAAGAAAACCCATTTCACTTGTTTCGACTGAACTTCCTACACATACACACATGCACACGTTGTATCTCTATTTAACTCATTTGGGAATATATTGCTTGTATGTCTTCGTGTGTTGCTGTATTTTGCGTAAATATTTAGTAGTATCCCATTTTTATCAAAATGATTGTCATGTTTATACTATGTTTAAATGTTACTATGGATATTCTGTTGAATAGATATCTGTATAATACTACATTATTTGGTTTACTTTGTCGTCTTTTCGTATGGTAGTGATAATGTGAATCAGAAATAAAATCAGTGAAAAACTCAACGACGTTTATATTTTTGTCAATCTATAATAAGAAAAATATGAACTCAAGTGCGTAGATGCAACATCATAGGATAATGTATCATCACCTCACTCTCGTGAGTCAATTGTGTAATAATAGTAGCCTTTCTTTGTTAGACAATTCACGACGCTATAATGAAAAAAAAACAGCGCAACTATCAGCACCAACAATCAAGCAGACGTCAAATAAAAATATACCTGGAAATAATTTTTAAGAAAGAGTGTACAGTTTAACTGTCGTCGGGAATAGAACCTAAGATCCCTTCAATCCATGAAGTGGCTCTTACCATAGGATATATGCTGGCCCATTGGTAATACTTCCGCGAATTGCCACAATGAAGAAATTCTTTTTCTCAAAGCTGCAATGTACTGGTTTGATAATGTAGCAATGCCAAGTTGTTGTGAAGTGTAACCCGCCACGAAGCATTTTATATATGAAAATAACTCCATATCAAATCGTCCGTTAAACATTAGAAACTCTATCAGCGTGACATTCGAGCGACTACGGACCGCTGACAGTCAGAAAGAGAAGGTAACCAATATCACGATATTAAAGAGAAAAAATATAATGAGCGTTCATAATTTCAAATACAAGATATATCGTGGTAGAAGAACGGTCAAAAAGAATTTACATCATTCGCCAAGCGTGAAGTGCGCTCGAGATAAAGACCTTATCTCTAAACACAGAAGAGCACACAGATGACTGGATATGCATATTTACTGTTACGTCTGTAACAGTAGGTCCCCCGTTTGAGATCATAATAAGATATTACCTGGTTGACTTCAACACAAATTATACCGCATATTCACTGAGTTTGTGGTATCACCGTATTTTTTTTTTCACTTCGATGTGTTACCATTAGCCAGTATCATCACCATTTTTGAAGTCGAACGAGTATGTTTCGTTGGCTTCATCTTCACTGCAGATGTTCCCGTCTTAATCGGGTCCAGACTGCGCCCGCCAATATTCGAACGCCTCTCTGGTGGGACTTGAATAGGTCTTCAGATCCGAACTATCGTCTGGTGCTATGGTGACATGTTCTGTTCTGAGAGTGAGTAAAGTCACTGGAATCATCCTTTCCCAAACTCGACATATTTGAGTGGGGTGGGACGAAAATCCATAAAACTTGACTGTAGTATTGAAAGTCTTTAGCTTGTCTATCCTCCATGTTGATATCTTGACATCGCCCTGGAAGTTATTTCAGCGGAATGGAAGAAACTCTGTAACTTTGCCCGAAGAGCGATAAATCGGATAAAGTAGGTTGATGAACCAGGTGGTTTCATATATCTCATTGTTTTCACCAATTGTCTCCAGTAGGGAAATCATTCAAACTGATTACAGCAAAGAGAGGTCTTGACTGACACATTCATCTCCATAGCATTAACTTGGGGTTTAATATCCTGGTCGATGTCTGGGCTGACCGAGAAAATGCGTCAATTTGTCGATCTTACCCTGCGTATTGGTCCGGTTAGCCGTGTACTCGCAAGCAGATGGGCAGCGGGCAATGATCTTGTTGCTTGGGTTGGCCCAACATGGGTTGGTCGGACTCATAGTTATTAGATCTCTGCCGATGAGTAACAGAAACTGTTTATCTTTATCTAATGGCGGTAAATGATGGACGATGTCTTATACGTGAATGAAGGGTTTGGGATTACATCTCTAAAATTTGGTATCTCATTGCACTCTATCAGCTTTGGAAGCTCAGATGTGGTTCTCCGATCAAAGCTTCTACGAAACAGCGGCTGGCCCTCCGACCCGATGTCTCAGTAGAATCCGCACATGATGAAAGGGTGCATGGTGACCCTTCGCCGTGCATGTCCAAGAGTTCAAATCTCTTTGATCCGGAAAGACATATTCACTTGATCGTTGAGCATGGCATACATTTGACTTGATTTCCATACTCTCATCAGTATTGTTTTTGCACAGGACTTGCCGGAAAAGATTTCTCCGCCAACCAGGGTACATTTACAGTTTACTGGAGAAGACGAAGTGTTATCTTTCCCTAGGGAATTCTTCCTCTCGTGGAGGCGCTTTGTCGGCGTTTGTACATCACCAGTCTCTTCTGCGGAGAGAACGTGTAATACGATGAATGGTTCTCACTGTCGCTATCATCGCACTTTACAGTCTCATTGCAAGCGCACGATGTATGGCTACTTGAGGCGCAGCACCTAGAACAAGTCCTTCGAAAGTTGTTTGCGTTCCTCTTCGGAGGCTTCGCCATGAAGCCATTGAACTGGTTTAGCGGGAGGTTGGTTTTATTATGCCTAGAGCATCGCTTATCAAGTTATATTTCCAGTGTCGTATGCAAAGCTAGAATCAGTACTTGACTTGCTTATTCGGCAATTCGGCAAAATAAGTGAACGGTTGGACAGGAACTTTGTTACAGCTTCTTGCATTTGAGGGCCGCTGTCGTCCACTTTTTTTCGGATATTGTAATGAACTAGTGACGATGGGTCGAACACATGAAGAGGAGTCGAAATACGCTAAGAGATGCTGGTACTTTCAGTATTCTTTTTTCGATTCAGTCGGAGCAACTTTGTCAAAAAAATGCATAAAGTTCACCAGTTTTTCTTTTGAGAGCAGGTTCAACCATCTCGGGACATCCATAATCTTCATCCGTTTCAGTTCAAATTATCCAAAGCAGGTTCCTTGATATTTGAAGCTCTGTACTGAGGACTCACTTCACAAACAAATCCAGTTCTTTATTCGTAGTTCATTCGCGATGTTGCGAAAACCAGTTTTCAAAACAGCGTAAGTTTCCGGTTTGTCGATGTAAGCAGTCAGGCGAGAGAGTAATAGGTCAGATATTACTCTGTGGGACATCATTTCTACGCTCAGAAGATGACCTACTGCCACGATTTACATGCATGTAGTGTAAATGTGTGTATAAAAGCAGGGCTTCAGGCGATGGGGTGATCAGATCTTTTCAAGATAGTACATGTCTTCTAAATGCGCCTTCCTCTCATATATGAGGATAAGTTTGCTCTATGTCTATTATTATATTCATCATGTATATCGGGCATTAGCTTAACATCCAGATCTGTGACATACTGTCTCGTCCGTTCCACAAGATCCCGAACGGGAGTGTAGCTTTCAGGGAACTTCGCCAATCGAGCCTTCACTTATATGACTAGCTGCTTCTTACACCCGAACTTCCGCTTCGAAATTCCACTTTGAGCCGATCCATTTCAGAATCCAGTTATGCTTGTCTATACACAGCTTCAGCAGTTATCCTAGCATGCTGTGTATAAGTAGTCCCGACTCTTTGAATGCATACACTGTCCATGTTCGCGCAAACTCGGACATAGCCAATGTCCTCTTAATCACTGTGATTGTAGTTTGTGAATGTAGCTAAATGGTGGAGACTGAATCGCTTGGTCGACGTCGGGCCTCAAACAGTTCTGAATAAGAACTTGCATTCTACTAATATTTCCCACCCTTCAGGGCGTCTATTATATCTAACGGTCACATAGTTCATCACCTTCATCAGCTGACATGATATGACTATTGCTCATTGGGTAAGTTAACATCATTGATCGCGGATATATGTATCTAATACAGCTCAAGCCGATGCTAGAGGCCGTGTAAACAAGTCATTCAAGATGTCCACATGAACTACAATAAAATAGTGACTGAGACACAAATCGCCATAGGGATCTTTTTTTTGTTTTTGTGGAGTTGTTAGATATGCACTTATAATATTGACCTGTGGGGTCATATGATTTCTGGCCAGTACGCCAGCGTCTTCAACCACCGCCTTTAAATGTTGCGTTTAATAGCACATTTATCCAAGGAAGGTGGAGCTGGCCGAAATGCCTTGCCTGACACGTTTTTTTGGCTTGTTGCATTTTATTGTCCAATTCAGTACGAACCTTTTTGTACTAAAACATTTTCGTAATTCTACGTCTCAACTATTTATGACTATAACTGGTATCAGCCCTCAGGAGAAAGGCCCAATCGTCCATTGCTAGTTTGCAATATACCTCACGACTGTGAGTTAATTCTCTTGCAGCCTTGCTAAGTTAACAACACTTGGCTAATCAGCAGGATCCACAAGGATACTGTGTACGACTTTCCAGGCGTTCTGTGTTCGAGAGTAATGTTTCTTGTGAGAAGCATCATATTGTCCTGTACACTCAATGTTCTAACTCTAGGGTCGAGATACTTAGATGTCTGTAGTTGGACAAGCAGTTGTTCTGTGAATATAGATCAAACTGAATAGGCTAAATGTGATATTGCTCTGTTTCTTTAATCCAATTGCAACACATATAAGAGAAGTGGGAAGAGGTGCCGACATACTGACAGAGCCACATGACTTCACAGTATAGTCTTCTGGTTAACCTATTTTAAAGCACATACCAAGAATCTAACGATTCGTGATATGTGTTGTATATCAGGTACGCTTTTATCGTACCTGTCCATGTGGCAACTTGGATGACATGACCACACGGCCCCTAGCACCGGCATAAGCGGTATTAGATACAAATCTAGAGAGCTATGATGACAACTCGTATATTGGTAATTGGTGGGCTGTTTCGCTGTGACAACTCGTACACTGGAGATTGGTGAGCTGTATCGTCGTCAGATGAAAATGACGGCATTTAACACAAAAGACTAGTCTGTAAGGCCCGATGTCGACCCAGCCACATACAAAACATACAGTGTCGATGTTCTATACTTCCGGGTACAGTTCTATGTGACACATAATCATTATGATGAATACCTTTCAGTTTTTGTGAAAACTTTCACATCTGGGAAATGGCAGTATAGCCGAAATGGCATTATATGCGACGTCCCACAGTGGGTGTCCTGGTGATGTTCCAAACATTGAAAGCGACGTTAAATTTTATTCACTCATTCACTCGCTCACTTCTAATATTGTCCTAAAATCGCCCGTTGTCCTTTGATCTATTGCGTGTCATTTTCCGCCATATTTGATGACACTGTTCCATTATGCATGGAAAGAAACAGATCAATCAAGCTGTAGCTGTCTCCCAAGTTGTGTTCAGTATTCCAGACTGATCAGCTGGTTGTGGATTATTTAACTGTTCTGGCCTGTGCCCGGAGATAATTAACAGTCAGATAACCTCGTATATTTTGTTCTAAAGTGACAAGGTATAATAAAGTGAAAGAATGCAAAATAAAAATAAAAAAGACAGTGTACAGACGAAGTTATGATAAAAAATCTACGAAATCTACTATCATTTTCATACAATAAACCCTGCCACAAATTGGCCGGACTTCATGCACCCAAACCGAGCGATGCACTATTTCATCACAAACGTATTATGCATACTGCATAATGACAGGAATTTATTAGAATTACTTATATAAACATACCCGATTCAAAAGGCTAACTATACTGTCAGAATGATTCCCGTAACGTATACAATTGAGTGTTTAGTGAAGCAGGGAGTCATCGATTAGCACAAAAATGCTCCAGAAAGAAAGCGCAGAGAGAATACACATATATATGCGCTCGGTAATCTTTCAATCTTCCATCTTCCAGGTTACGTCTATTCACGATATAGGAAAGTTATTGACAGCCTTTGTGACAAAAATAATGAGCGTTTATCATTTCAAAGACAACGACAATCAATAATTACTCACATCGTGGTCGCAGCAGGGTCAAATGGAATTTACACAGAGCGACATCATTCGACGGGCGCAACCTGAGCCCGAGTTTCACATTCACTGATAACGAACGTATCTCCGAACACAGAAGAGCTCACAGATTATCGATTAAACGAGACAGAACCGATGTGTCGATGCATTGCAAGAGTTTCGATGGATGTTGATTGCGGATTAAGGTTCAACAAAATATGTTCAAACAATCAGTATAATTGGCATGAAACGCTATTATCTGTCGAATTGCAAGCTTGAGAAAATCTCAGGAAGAATTAATTCAATAATTTATACAAACCGCGCTAAAGCATTTATCACAACGTTATCAAAGTTGGAAGTTTTACGATTGAGACCGATATAATCAGAGCTGTCCAATCGGTATAGATAAAGTTAACACCAACAGTGGTGTATTCTATGGGGTAATGCAGACGAATTGTAATTGTGCCGGTGAACTGTTGATCAAAAGTCAAAACAGTTACCATCTACCTAATCTTTGATCATTCAGAACTTAATTGTTAAAAGACTAATGTAAAACTGGCCCCTTTTTTGTTTGATTGCTCTCATGTGTATCCGTACCACACTAATATAATATCTAAGAGCATATGGAGAAGAATAGCACAGAGTCCATATGATATTTCTGTGAAAATGGGCGATACGTACTGAATCAAAGCGATATGGATATCTATAGAAAGTGTGTGTGTGTGTGTGTTTTTTTTGGTGGGGGGGGGGGTATATTGATTCTGAATGTTTATCAGGTCCGCTAACTGGTCAGTTTTACATCACCAATATTCACTTATACTCTGACAAAACTCCGTTAAAATTAAGATCTATCTATCGCGTGTTGCCAGATAAAATGTATGTGACTTGTGATGAGAAAGAGATTTCAATATTTTTTAAATGATCTGGTGAATACGAGTAAATAATCCTGCAGCTGATGTCTTAACAATAAATCTTTTATTGTAGATTTCGGTTTTGCTATGCTCAAATTACCCAAGCTAAGTGGTACTTGAACCTGGCATGTCTTTTACAACTGTCAATGCATTCTCGAAACTATCCTAAGGGACAATCGCACAACAGCATGTGCAAGAATTTCACAAAAGAATGCACGTAGAACCTCGAATTTCACTAAAGTTAAACTGTAATTCGAGCGTAACTGTATGGTGATTGAACAATCAGGAATGTGATATTTTAGATTAATTTCGCCACAGTAGGAAGCTGTGATCTATGGTGTTAAAGTACGTCTTCTCAATGTTTTAAGCAAGTCGTTGAATTTAACGACAAGTAGTCGTATGTCGGAAATAGTATCCAATTCAGCATCATCGGCGGAATCTTTGGGGTAAAATAAGCTTAGCTGGTGAAACACAAGAGTAATTACAATGAACACACACACTCCTGCGTGTACTTTCAGGCGGAAAAACCTAAACCTTTGAAAAGCACTTCAGAAAACAAAGTTTACCGTTACCCGCCGTTTTGTATTTCCTAATATGCTCAGTGAAAAAAGTAAAACGTTTCAACTCTCGTCGTTTTGATACACTGAAAACTCACTGGATGACCCCTCAATACAGGGATACTGAGATTCGTATTCAGATTACTAAGATTATGGTCCCATTCAGAGACTTACTCAGGATTACTGCCAGGGTTTTCCTTATCTGACTGATCTTCATATTATGTATCGTCGGTAATATTGTAATTCTTTCGCTGATCGGCCAGGACATGTCAAGTCAGACAAAAGTGAACCATATATCTGCATTATGTCCTGGATGTAGCCGACCTCCTCAAATATAATCTGAGCTCCAGGGGTTCATAAGAAAGTATCTTTTTAACAGGAAACTAATGAAATCATGCTTTAGGTAACGCTGTAGTGGGTGTGTGGATATCCAAACGTACAAGGTTCAAGAATAGCAAAAAGAATCGCAGAGGTGTTTATCTAGACATGACGAATGTTGAGTTACATAAAACATGAACAATCCCGATTTTCCAAACACGTAAAACAAATGAAAACAAGGTCCCGTATAAATTCGCTGAAACTTGAACTCAGAAATCCGAATTCAGAAATCGAAAATGGCCCAAAAAGTAAATGTTCGAAGAGCCCGCTCTGCTTTCGTACTTAAGGGCTAGGGGAAACTCAGGTTACATGTTGTACGGTGTGCCCTTTTCAAATAGTTCAGCAGCCATGTTGTTTAGTCTTTTTTTGTTGGATGTATTTTTCATCTCTCTAGATCTTACTGCAGATATTCTGGTACATGACTGAAGACTGAGAGGTGAAGACAATGTGCACAGGTGGAAATACACCGAAAATCTAGGAGTTGACCCAGTAACTTACAAGGACAATGGCATGGGTTGGCTTCTAAACATTTTTTTTAACATGACACCCCCTCCCCTTTCACCTCCTTCATCACTCAGTCTGTTCCCACCAGCGCTGTCCATCCGAATGGATTTTTTTTGACTTGGGTCACTTTTATTCAACCCCCCAACCCCAAGTTTAACCCCCACGCCTCATCCCATCTGCCGAAACCGTTGACTTTGAGGGCTGACAACAACTATATTTTCGCAGTAACCATATCCTATCTTCAACTGGTGTGGGTTAGTCTTTGTGATTGGGACAGCTGATCTGACATCGGATGCGCCATGCAAAGCGCATGAGCATCATAACTTCAGTTCTATAAATGGTCGCATGTGTCAATGTTGACCAATCGAACATTGAACATTTCATGGACTTACTGAAAAAGGTCACAACCGTTTGTAAACCTGTCATTAGCAGTCACCTTCACACACTCAGTAGATAGTGAACCAACTGATCCATAAACTTAACCTTACTGAAACTACAGTCTGAGTTAGAGACAACTTTTATATGTGGCGGAAACAAGAGTAAGCTGCAGCTGTACTGTCTGGGCGGCTGGCGCACGCGACATCCGCAACAAACATGCAAAGCCAGCGCCCCAATGAAATTTGATAAAGCATAAATTTGACGTCTACATAAAGTACATTTCTACTATTCCATTGCAAGAAATGAATTCATATGTGGTCCCTATTTTTGCCATCGACAGGTCGTCCATTTCTACATTGATGAGAGGTTTTATTATTATCATTATATAAGCCATTACCATGGAAGCCGGATGCGGCCATGCTAGTTCTACTCATTTCGGTCCCAATTTAACGCGATAACTCGAGAACTCGACAAGTCGAGAAGTCGAGAAATCGAGACGAGAAGTCGAGAACACGAGAAGTCGAGAACGCGAGAAGTCGAGAAGTCGAGAACGCGAGAAGTCGAAAACGCGAGAAGTCGAGAAGTCGAGAACGCGAGAAGTCGAGAAATCGGCAAACCAAACGTGTGCTACACGCCGCACGACAGGAAGGAAGTGCAGCATTTACAAAAGAAGAAATTCAACGATAAAGGGGTGTATGTTAATCCTCCTGACAAAACTGTTCCATTAGTTTATGATAATTTATCTTCAATAATGCTAACTAATGACTCGATCATCTTTTAGGTTAACAGAACATTTTAGAAACTTGTATTTATTCGAAGTTACTCTTGCAACAATTAGATCTCTTTACCGGTGCCAAAGATGTTTGTTTAAATATACACTCAACAAGATGTAAATATGCTCACTATACTTATTAATAGAGACACAGGCGCTGGAGACGAATTGAGCTCAATCAGTAAATGTACATACTAATTCAGTAATCGAAGACTAATACACTCTGTGTGTTAATTTACACAGATGTGGCTTCCGTGTGTGATAAAATTATTTTATGAGTGTGGACATTCTTTTATTGATTACTGAATGTAGGATCCGATTCTGGCATTCAAGGGGAGAAATTATTAGCTGTCACTTACCTGTAGACGTTATTTCGTAGGTACGCCAACCGATTGTGAGCACAAATTTGATCAGCTGTAGATATTTTAATATCCGCTGCGGTTTGGAGTGGCAAAATAGAAATATTATGTTACGTATTATATTACGTCGTTTATGGTTTTCGCAATGTCTTCAGATCTATTTTTATCCAAATTGGCTTAGTAATGAGTTTTACATACTAAAATATTGGCCCCATAAAATCAGTTCGTGGTAGATGTCAATTCTTTTCTTAACCCACCAGCTTGCGTGGTAGATCTTTCAAATAATATTTTCCAAACATTTTCCGGACGTTAAGCTAGCCAACCAGTACACGTTTGGTTTAACCGTGCACAATCTCAGTAAACTCAGATATAATATCCCGGAATTCCCATGATTTACCATCCTGGATTACTGTTTAACATTTCATTTTGAGATGGGTAACATGTTCGGTGCTTCATAACACTACATGTTTCACTCTATTTTTGCATGAAAACATGTTTAGTTTAGCTTAGTTTAGTTTATTTAAATCATTGCTCATACAGGCCCAGAGGACCCAATTACAGAGATGATAACAATATATAAATAATAAGTATGTAACACAATCAACATAAAATGAATACACTAAAATATAGAAGTTTGAATATATACAGAAAATAAAATGAATACACTAAAAGTTGAACTATATACAATATAAAGGAAATAAGAAATACATATATTAATATAATGTACGGTTCGAAGATTAAGACAAATTTAAAATAAATAAATATATATGATTTGTTAACAAAGTACATGCATGCTCGACATGCAGATTTAAAAGCTTTCAACTATTTATGACTATAACTGGTATCAGCCCCCAGGAGAAAGGCCCAATCGTCCATTGCTAGTTTGCAATATACCTCACGACTGTGAGTTAATTCTCTTGCAGTCTTGCTAAGTTAACAACACTTGGCTAATCAGCAGGATCCACAAGGATACTGTGTACGACTTTCCAGGCGTTCTGTGTTCGAGAGTAATGTTCCTTGTGAGAAGCATCATATTGTCCTGTACACTCAATCTTCTGACTCTAGGGTCGAGATACTTAGATGTCTGTAGTTGGATAAGCAGTTGTTCTGTGAATACAGATCAAACTGAATCGGCTAAATGTGATATTGCTCTGTTTCTTTAATCCAATTGCAACACATATATTAAGAGAAGTGGGAAGAGGTGCCGACATACTGACAGAGCCACATGACTTCACAGTATAGTCTTCTGGTTAACCTATTTTAAAGCACATACCAAGAATCTAACGATTCGTGATATGTGTTGTATATCAGGTACGCTTTTATTGTACCTGTCCATGTGGCAACTTGGATGACATGACCACACGGCCCCTAGCACCGGCATAAGCGGTATTAGATACAAATCTATAGAGCTATGATGACAACTCGTATATTGGTAATTGGTGGGCTGTTTCGCTGTGACAACTCGTACACTGGAGATTGGTGAGCTGTATCGTCGTCAGATGAAAATGACGGCATTTAACACAAAAGACTAGTCTGTAAGGCCCGATGTCGACCCAGCCACATACAAAACATACAGTGTCGATGTTCTATACTTCCGGGTACAGTTCTATGTGACACATAATCATTATGATGAATACCTTTCAGTTTTTGTGAAAACTTTCACATCTGGGAAATGGCAGTATAGCCGAAATGGCATTATATGCGACGTCCCACAGTGGGTGTCCTGGTGATGTTCCAAACATTGAAAGCGACGTTAAATTTATTCACTCATTCACTCGCTCACTTCTAATATTGTCCTAAAATCGCCCGTTGTCCTTTGATCTATTGCGTGTCATTTTCCGCCATATTTGATGACACTGTTCCATTATGCATGGAAAGAAAGAGATCAATCAAGCTGTAGCTGTCTCCCAAGTTGTGTTCAGTATTCCAGACTGATCAGCTGGTTGTGGATTATTTAACTGTTCTGGCCTGTGCCCGGAGATAATTAACAGTCAGATAACCTCGTATATTTTGTTCTAAAGTGACAAGGTATAATAAAGTGAAAGAATGCAAAATAAAAATAAAAAAGACAGTGTACAGACGAAGTTATGATAAAAAATCTACGAAATCTACTATCATTTTCATACAATAAACCCTGCCACAAATTGGCCGGACTTCATGCATCCAAACCGAGCGATGCACTATTTCATCACAAACGTATTATGCATACTGCATAATGACAGGAATTTATTAGAATTACTTATATAAACATACCCGATTCAAAAGGCTAACTATACTGTCAGAATGATTCTCGTAACGTATGCAATTGAGTGTTTAGTGAAGCAGGGAGTCATCGATTAGCACAAAAATGCCCCAGAAAGAAAGCGCAGAGAGAATACACATATATATGCGCTCGGTAATCTTTCAATCTTCCATCTTCCAGGTTACGTCTATTCACGATATAGGAAAGTTATTGACAGCCTTTGTGACAAAAATAATGAGCGTTTATCATTTCAAAGACAACGACAATCAATAATTACTCACATCGTGGTCGCAGCAGGGTCAAATGGAATTTACACAGAGCGACATCATTCGACGGACGCAACCTGAGCCCGAGTTTCACATTCACTGATAACGAACGTATCTCCGAACACAGAAGAGCTCACAGATTATCGATTAAACGAGACGGAACATGATGTGCCGATGCATTGCAAGAGTTTCGATGGATGTTGATTGCGGATTAAGGTTCAACAAAATATGTTCAAACAATCAGTATAATTGGCATGAAACGCTATTATCTGTCGAATTGCAAGCTTGAGAAAATCTCAGGAAGAATTAATTCAATAATTCATACAAACCGCGCTAAATCATTTATCACAACGTTATCAAAGTTGGAAGTTTTACGATTGAGACCGATATAATCAGAGCTGTCCAATCGGTATAGATAAAGTTAACACCAACAGTGGTGTATTCTATGGGGTAATGCAGACGAGTTGTAATTGTGCCGGTGAATTGTTGATCAAAAGTCAAAACAGTTACCATCTACCTAATCTTTGATCATTCAGAACTTAATTGTTAAAAGACTAATGTAAAACTGGCCCCTTTTTTGTTTGATTGCTCTCATGTGTATCCGTACCACACTAATATAATATCTAAGAGCATATGGAGAAGAATAGCAAAGTAGAGTCCATATGATATTTCTGTGAAAATGGGCGATACGTACTGAATCAAAGCGATATGGATATCTATAGAAAGTGTGTGTGTGTGTGTGTTTTTTTTGGTGGGGGGGGGGGTATATTGATTCTGAATGTTTATCAGGTCCGCTAACTGGTCAGTTTTACATCACCAATATTCACTTATACTCTGACAAAACTCCGTTAAAATTAAGATCTATCTATCGCGTGTTGCCAGATAAAATGTATGTGACTTGTGATGAGAAAGAGATTTCAATATTTTTTAAATGATCTGGTGAATACGAGTAAATAATCCTGCAGCTGATGTCTTAACAGTAAATCTTGTATTGTAGATTTCGGTTTTTCTATGCTCAAATTACCCAAGCTAAGTGGTACTTGAACCTGGCATGTCTTTTACAACTGTCAATGAATTCTCGAAACTATCCTAAGGGACAATCGCACAACAGCATGTGCAAGAATTTCACAAAAGAATGCACGTAGAACCTCGAATTTCACTAAAGTTAAACTGTAATTCGAGCGTAACTGTATGGTGATTGAACAATCAGGAATGTGATATTTTAGATTAATTTCGCCACAGTAGGAAGCTGTGATCTGTGGTGTTAAACTACGTCTTCTCAATGTTTTAAGCAAGTCGTTGAATTTAACGACAAGTAGTCGTATGTCGGAAATAGTATCCAATTCAGCATCATCGGCGGAATCTTTGAGGTAAAATAAGCTTAGCTGGTGAAACACAAGAGTAATTACAATGAACACACACAATCCTGCGTGTACTTTCAGGCGGAAAAACCTAAACCTTTGAAAAGCACTTCAGAAACCAAAGTTTACCGTTACCCGCCGTTTTGTATTTCCTAATATGCTCAGAGAAAAAAGTAAAACGTTTCAACTCTCGTCGTTTTGATACACTGAAAACTCACTGGATGACCCCTCAATACAGGGATATTGAGATTCGTATTCAGAGTACTAAGATTATGGTCCCATTCAGAGACTTACTCAGGATTACTGCCAGGGTTTTCCTTATCTGACGGATCTTCATATTATGTATCGTCGGTAATATTGTAATTCTTTCGCTGATCGGCCAGGACATGTCAAGTCAGACAAAAGTGAACCATATATCTGCATTATGTCCTGGATGTAGCCGACCTCCTCAAATATAATCTGAGCTCCAGGGGTTCATAAGAAAGTATTTGTTAACAGGAAACTAATGAAATCATGCTTTAGGTAACGCTGTAGTGGGTGTGTGGATATCCAAACGTACAAGATTCAAGAATAGCAAAAAGAATCGCAGAGGTGTTTATCTAGACATGACGAATGTTGAGTTACATAAAACATGAACAATCCCGATTTTCCAAACACGTAAAACAAATGAAAACAAGGTCCCGTATAGATTCGCTGAAACTTGAACTCAGAAATCCGAATTCAGAAATCGAAAATGGCCCAAAAAGTAGATGTTCGAAGAGCCCGCTCTGCTTTCGTACTTAAGCGCTAGGGGAAACTCAGGTTACATGTTGTACGGTGCGCCCTGTTCAAATAGTTCAGCAGCCATGTTGTTTAGACTTTTTTTGTTGGATGTATTTTTCATCTCTCTAGATCCTACTGCAGATATTCTGGTACATGACTGAAGACTGAGAGGTGAAGACAATGTGCACAGGTGGAAATACATCGAAAATTTAGGAGGTGATCCAGTAACTTACAAGGAGGACAATGGCATGGGTTGGCTTCTAAACATTTTTTTTAACATGACACCCCCTCCCCCTTCACCTCCTTCATCACTCAGTCTGTTCCCACCAGCTCTGTCCACCCGAATGGACTTTTTTTTTACTTGGGTCACTTTTATTCAACCCCCCAACCCCAAGTTTAACCCCCACGCCTCATCCCATCTGCCGAAACCATTGACTTTGAGGGCTGACAACAACTATATTTTCGCAGTAACCATATCCTATCTTCAACTGGTGTGGGTTAGTCTTTGTGATTGGGACAGCTGATCTGACATCGGATTCGCCATGCAAAGCGCATGAGCATCATAACTTCAGTTCGATAAATGGTCTCATGTGTCAATGTTGACCAATCGAACATTGAACATTTCATGGACTTACTGAAAAAGGTCACAACCGGTTGTGAACCTGTCATTAGCAGTCACCTTCACACACTCAGTAGATAGTGAACCAACTGATCCATAAACTTAACCTTACTGAAACTACAGTCTGAGTTAGAGACAACTTTTATATGTGGCGGAAACAAGAGTAAGCTGCAGCTGTACTGTCTGGGCGGCGGGCGCACGCGACATCCGGAACAAACATGCAAAGCCAGCGCCCAATGAAATTTGATAACGCATAAATTTGACGTCTACATAAAGTACATTTCTACTATTCCATTGCAAGAAATGAATTCATATGTGGTCCCTATTTTTGCCATCGACAGGTCGTCCATTTCTACATTGATGAGGGGTTTTATTATTATCATTATATAAGCCATTACTATGTAAGCCGGATGCGGCCATGCTAGTTCTAATCACCCGGTCCCAATTTAACGCGATAACTCGAGAACTCGACAAGTCGAGAAGTCGAGAAATCGAGTCGAGAACACGAGAAGTCGAGAACACGAGAAGTCGAGAACGCGTGAAATCGAGAAGTCGAGAACACGAGAAGTCGAGAAGTCGAGAACGCGAGAAGTCGAGAACGCGAGAAGTCGAGAAATCGGCAAACCAAACGTGTGCTACACGCCGCGCGACAGGAAGGAAGTGCAGCATTTACAAAAGAAGAAATTCAACGATAAATGGATGTATGTTAACCCTCCTGACAAAACTGTTCCATTAGTTTATGATAATTTATCTCCAATAATGCTAACTAATGACTCGATCATCTTTTAGGTTAACAGAACATTTTAGAAACTTGTATTTATTCGAAGTTACTCTTGCAAAATCGTGTTGATCCACTGATAAGCTTGGCATAATGCAGAAGCAAAGTAACTCCGAATAAACTTAATAAACGCATGTCGACAGTCTCAATATTTCGACAAAATTTTATTTGTCATCTTCAGGATGTGATTTAACAGCAGTTACAGGCTCTTATATACAAAAACGACTAACAAAGACTGAAATGGTTAGATACACCAAATTAGAGGGCAATAGCCAATGAGATAATATGTGAACATAACAAGGTAAACATGAGTGGCAAATAGGCAATACACAATCGAAATGGCAATAATTTGATAAAGATTAATAGTGACGGGTGGTGATTTATTGAGGTGCGTGAATGTGTATAGAGTGGCAGCAGAAATGTCAATCAGGGGAATAAACACAAGTGAAACAGAGATTAGAAAAAAAAAAAAAAAAAAGTATTAAGTTGATTAGAGAAACGTAACAAAGGTACATGTATGGAGGATTGAAATCGGAAATAAAATATAGAGAATTAGATAGTTACAGAATGGGAAATGCTGAATTATATTAAGCTATTAATTAACAAGACAAGGAATACACACACCACAGAAATGCTGGATGGCTGTATTATCTTATCTAAACAGTGATTGATGGAATAAAATATATATATAATAAAAAAAACAAAACATTGAAATTGGCAACAAAATACCAAAATAATAAACAGTAGTCTACCTGAATAACTGTAGCTCTTTCGAAGCTTTTACACCACTGTTAAGTTTAGGATTTGATCGCCGAATAGCTAGGGCTTCCTTAAATAACAAGACATTCCAGTGATCCGCGGAGTCAATAACTTTAGTGTTAGACAATAAGACTGAGGACAATGGGCAATATGGAATACCTTCTAGTCTATTCGGTAAATCTAGTAGGTCTTTAATATGTTGGAAATGCTCACAACTGAACAAATGAGACTGGATTTCGCTGTTGCCTTTACTATGTTCCTTAAGTCGTGTTTCAAGACAACGCTCAGTTTTTCCGATGTAACTAGAATTACAACCAGGGCAGGTAAATTGGTACACAATATCACTTCTAAATTCTAGCAGAGTCTTGTCTTTGATGTTGATAATTGCACTGACTTTAGTGGTTCTCCAATGAACAATGATCTTCACTGGCTTTGTGAAAAGTTTGCGAATTTTACCTAAATATCGTTTCACTATTCGTTCTCCCTGAGGACCAACGTAAGGGAATTTGATCCAGATTTTAGGTATGTCGTCTTTAGGTTTATCTCGAGGCGCACAAGCCAAACGGATGGTGAACTTTTTGACAAGTTTTTCAACTGTAGCTCTGGGGAAGCCATTCCAAGACATAAAGTCTTTAATAACACTCAACTGATTGTTGAATAGCGAAACAGTACTACAAAGTTTGTGAGCTCTAGTAATAAGTGCCCGTATCCAAGCAGTTTTTGTAGTCCAAGGTTGAAAGCTGTCGAAATGAATATACTGGCCGGTACAAGTGGATTTTCGGTATATTGAGGTTGTCATTCCATTGTAGATTTTGATATCGAGGAAATGTACATCAGTATAAGCGTCAAATGCCTTGCCTCATGGGTAAACTTGAGCTGTGGGTGGAAAGTGTTCAGTGCCGTCAAGATTGAGTTGAAATCAGCAGGTTTGGCTAGAACAAGTGTATCGTCCACATATCTGCAGTAGAATTTAACCGTTCCATCTTGGACCAGTTTATCCACCACTGTCTTTTCGAGCTCAGTCATGATGATGTTGGCGAGGGTCGGTCCTAGGGGCGAACCCATCGATACACCGTCAACTTGCTGGTACAATACACTGTTGAACGAGAATGGAGTTTTGGTACAGGAGTCGATCAACAGTTTTTTCAGGGTAGTCTTTCGGATAGTGGTTGTAATTATCTTCTGTGACCGTGTATATAAACAGAAGATAATTACAACCACTATCCGAAAGACTACCCTGAAAAAACCGTTGATCGACTCCTG